>JXTB01000135.1:785562-866432 GCA_002914805.1 Parasponia andersonii
GAGAAGACGATTTTAATTAAACGAACTATATCTATAGAAAGGTGTGTTAGAATGAATGAATAATCGCATTTCACGCGTAATAATGGAGGGTTTTTTTAAAAAAAAAAAAAAATAGTTGGGGTAAAAGTTTATAATATTAAATCGCGTTTTAGATTGTGTACTCGTAGTTGCAAGTTAAATCTCTTAATCAATAAAAGTTATCCAAGTCCTGAGTAGGACTTTTCATGACTAATTAGCGATCAATAATATTTGGTTAGGTAAGGTACTTATTACCGATTTACCGGAGAACACCAAACCGATGACCCGACCCAATCAAGCGACTCGAACGAAAAACATTGGTGCCATGTCACCAACCTGGCCGTGCTAAAGAAATTTCGTTTTAGTCATTAAAGGCGGTTCAATTTCGGCGCAAACTCAAAGCCGAAAGGTGGCTAATTAGTCTTATTTGTTGATTAATAATTTCTTTTTAATTGTCTAAAACTTTATTATTTGGTTATCTCGAAAAACAAAAATTTTTAATGTTACTTTGGAATATGTAATACAAAAACTAATCCATTAACCGAAATTCAACTAATCCAATCTCAAAACTATCCAAAATTCCATCATATCATTCTTATTGAAAAAAAAAAAAAAAACACTTCGAAGGATGTCATTTCTATAATTTTTGTTGTCTCTTAACCTATGCAAATTGACTCGAAAATTTTATATTAAACACAAAATCTGAATTGAAGATATTTTATTTCTATTAATAAATGATAAAAATCTTTTGAAATAAATTAAAACAATAAACATAAATCACCAAATTTATTCATGAAAAGTAGAATTTTGTAGAGATTTTTAACATGAAAGTATACTTTTATACAAAATAAAAAATATGATTAAAACTAAAAAAGAAAAAAAAAACCGAACTTTAAAATTTATTTTATTTTTTTATTTTTTGCAATTAACTCTAGTTTCCATTCCAAAATTGTCCAATGTAATCGTGGTATCATCCCGTTATATCCCTGTATAAAATAGGACCACAGAATACAACCATAATAGATTCGGACCTCATGAAAATACAGCCAAAATAGGGAGGGAGAAAAAATAATAGCAAGTCAATTAGTATATTACCATACAAGTCAAAGGATTTGGGTTGGTGAGTATACAATCCTAGGGATCGGGCCTCGGTACATGTTCAATATAAAGGTGAATGTTCAATTAAAAAAATTTGGGTTGGTAAAGCACCAACTCTATATAGGTCTTTTCAGTAGCAATGGCTGAAGAAGTAAAGCTTTATGGTGCTTGGGGAAGCCCTTTTAGTAACAGAGTGGATATTGCTCTGAGACTAAAAGGAGTGGATTACAAGTACTTCGATGTAGAGTTTCCCAGCAACAGTGCTTCTTCTATCATCAAATACAACCCAGTTTACAAAACGTTGCCTGACTTTGTCCACAACGAAAGCCCTACAGCAGAGTCGCTTGTTATTCTTGAGTACATCGACGAAACTTGGAAAGACCACCCCTTCTTGCCGCAAGACCTATATAAAAGAGCCCAAGCCCGTTTTTGGGCTCGCTTCATCGATGATAAGGTAAAAGACTCCCACCCTTTACATACATTGGTTATGTCACTTTCTTGAAACAAACATATTCTGAGTACAATCCTATTTCCTGGGTCCTAAAACGAGGATAAAATGACTAAAAGATAAAGAGACACCAAAATATTGGGCCAAAGATTTATATGTTACATGATATCACTTCTATTATTAACTTATTTTAAAATGGGTTCGTATTATTTAAAATTTAGTAGTCGAAATAAATGCGATATTCTATATAATGTGGTATTAATTTTGATGCCCCTAACGTTGTCAATTTAACTTTATGGTGTTTGATTCAGGTGTGCCGACTCTATGGAAAGCTTTCTGGAACGAGGAAGAGCAGGAAAAGACATTAGAAGACGCATCAGAGCTTCTAAAGATTTTAGAGAAAGAGCTCAAAAACAAGTACTTCGGGGGAGAGACTGTTGGGCTTGTGGACATAGCAGGGAATTTCATAGCCCAATGGGTCCCAGCTGTTCAACAAGTTGTGAGGTTAGAGATTTTGACCGAGGAAAATTATCCTAAAGCTCAGCCAATGGAGCTATGATTTTGTGACTCACGGTGTTTTCAAGGAAATTTTGCCTTCCAAGGACAAATTGATTGCTTTCTTCAAGACTCGTTTAGAAGGCACCAATTGAAAATTGAAAATTGAAAATGGAACCTTGAAACCCGATCACATCGCCCCAAACTGAATCACAATGCCATGTTAATTACCTAGAGTCCGCAGTAAAGGTTGTTAAGAATAAATTTTGAAGATGATTTTGTTCATTTAATATAAGAAAAATTTCAGCTTCTTTTTTCAATATAAAATTAGTTTTTTTTTTCCCTTGGAATTCCTGATACCTAGATTTTTTTGTCTTTTCAAATTTCTGATATCCAGATTATTTTCTGTTGGATATATTTATTAGTTATTAGTACTAATGAAACAAAGTAAAAATATACACCTAAACAATTAACTCAATTATCAAAAGAACATTATAATATAAGAAAATAGGAACGACAGAACTCGAAATTTTTTTTTGAAGTTATAATATTTATTAGTAAGAAAATAATATTTGAAAATAATATTTACTAGTAAGAAAATAATCATACCATTTTCATTTTCCAAGCTCTTTAATAGAAGTATTGAGATAGAGAAATAAGAGGATATACTGTAAATGATGAAAGTGAATCTCGTCAAATTAAACCATACACAAATACACATTTATTAAGAGTTAACTTTGTGAAAAAATTGCAAAGTTGCAATACTTACGGAATCTGTTTAACCAAAGTAGTTGCTCATATTTAAATGTAATAACATTACATATAGAAACTTTTTTTGGGGGGGAGGGGGGGTGGGAGGCATTACTTACAGAAATATTGTTTCCAAATTATCTAAAAAATATGCCTAAAATGTAATTAAATTCCTAAATTATCTATAAATTAGGATTATCTAGGCGATATAACTAATATTGGCGTGACCAATCTCGGCGAATGTACCAAAGTTATGTAGAGAATCAGACTTAGCCTTCCTCATTCTGTCTTTTATCCGAATCATCCTCGTTCAAGCCCTACTTTTTATGAAATTTATGAAAAGATAATATATGATCATTTTTTATTTTTTCACATTTTATATAATATTAAACGAATACAACTAAAATATACCATTTTGTAGTGTAAATATCATTTAGGATAATACTTTAAAAAATTTTAAATTTTCTTTTATTGTTCAGGGGAAAAAAATGTGTTTCAAAACAAGGTTAATGACTTGCTAACATGTTGGCATCTTTTATTTATTTTTATAATTAGTAGTTTAGCACGTTGCTGCAAAGTTGCGAATTATAATGACTTTGTTGACATGTTAGAACTTAGAAGATAAAAGATGTGACAAGACATATCATAATATAAATAAAAATTTATATCATGTTTATTTGAAAGTGGTATTTTTTTATTAATGAATATTCTTCGAAAAAAAAGGGAATTTATTAAAATAGTGTAAAAATATTTACAAGAAAAAAAAAATCTAAAAATGGTCAAGCTGACATGAAATTTACACAATCTCAAATTCTCTATCAATTAAAAGAGAAAAAGATTAGGCTTTGTGAAAATCACAACAATTTTCCACTAGGTTTCACCAATCTAGCTTTCCAGAAATTGCTCACACCAAATTTTAGATTTTGTTTTTTCGTTCCCATCTTCACAAGGGGAAGATCAACTTTCGCCACCAAATAATGCAATCTTAGTCCAATTGGAAGATGTTCCAAAATCAATCTCAGCCATAGCCCTAGAAGAAGGCTTATTGAGAGAAGAATCACTAGTCGACACATCACTTGTAACAACAAAATCCTTCTTAGTTGTTCTCTCAACTTCACTAATAATTTGTTGTTTAGATATCATCCACAAACACATCAACAGCCAATCCCTTTCTCTTCAAAATCACGTGACCAATCTCCTCATCATGATCATTATTTAGGGACTAATGCATATTTAATTAGGTTCTGCAGTTTTTTCCCATCATATCCACTTGAACAACTTCAACATTTTCAGCTGTATCATTATTCAAAGTCTCAGCTTTTTTGGTTTAATTAAAACCCTTGGTATTAGCTAGATCATGATGCAGGTAAACGTTTACTATTGATTCAAGACTCTTGTTATTTGTCATTTTCTTTTTTCGTGTTTGCTATTTTTGTCTCTTGGGCCTTGTAAATATTTGGGCCATTGGTGCCTTTTAAAGGTTTGGACTTGCCCTTTATTGCTAGGTCCGTTTGTTGCTGCATTTATCTTAGTCACGGAAGCTTTTCTATGGTAATTAGACTTTTGATGATATTGAATCTTATCGAAGTTAGGATTCACTTAGGAACAAAGGTTTCCTTTCCCATGAATTTGGCCCTTTTTTTTACATTAACGAAGAAAGAATTATATAAATTTTCTCTCTATTACAACTTTTATCAACAAGCTCTTTGGAGAGAACATCTTTAAAGTGGTATTCATCTTTGGGTTTTTTTTTTTTTTGGATTAGTTCTTTTTTTTCTACTTATTTACTTCTAACTTTCTTTTTTTATCAAATTATTTCGGATTCTTACGGTCCTCTGAGAAAATGGGAGGAGGTAAATATTCATCTGGTGATCTGCCTTGTCCTTGATTTATACACCATCTCCAAAATTGTTTATATTTCTAGTTATTGTTTTAGCGCCTTCATTTCTAAAGCTGTTTGGTTTTTACTTTCCTTTTTTTTTTTCAAAATAAAAAGGAGCATGTGCTATGGTAATCACCGTTAATTTTTATAATTGTATAGGCCGAAGTCTAAACCAACAATGATGTGTGACACTACTTTACACATACATAACAGGTGGCCATAGGTCGTGACCCCCTAGTGGTGGGAGCTGCCATGTGTTCTTAAGGACTACCGTACAAAGCAAAAAAGCCCATGGAAGGAAGCATCGAAAGGCTTCTCTCTCGTTTATATTAATAGATAAATGTTTTATTTATCATGTTTAGACCTTACCTTAATCCATGGGGATGTATAAAAACGAATCTACACCCGGCATTTCAGCGTACTTAACGTGTACCTTTAATATATTAGGTCGTTTTTTCCAATGGTTTTAATAAGCTCATATAATATACATAAAGATAACATTAAACGAAATACTAAATCCATATGATAACTATGAAACAAATATTTCCAAAACAACAACCTGGGGAATTAGTCATGAGGGTAAGCACGGGCTTTAATGGCCAGGATTCTATAATCGACCAACAAAACAAAAGATCATATCAAACAATTAGCAGAAGGGGGGATCTCGAGGTTTTTTTTCTTCCTTTCAAATTTCAGCTTTTAATTATCCTTCTACTCTAGCAGTGGTGTAGTACAGAAATCTAGATTTATGAATTTTTTTTGTTTCACTTGATTCTAATCTGTGTGGGTTCTATTTTTAATTTTATTATTCTCGTATGTGTTCTGTTATTTTTCTTCTAAATCTGAAACTTTTAAGATTTAGATATGGATTATTGTTCTTGTATGTGTTCTGCTTTCTTCTATGAAGCTTTTAAGATCTAAATCTGGATTATTTTTATCTGGTCAAAATCGTTATTTACATATGATTCGTCCTTATATCACTCAAAAACCTTAGATCAGTCAAAAGATCCAACTCTGATAATAATTTGAGTAAAGCATATCATCTATGCACGTTGTTTTGTGCATAATTTTTACATTCATGCTCTTTGGTAAAAATTTAATTTGGTTGATATAATATAAATCTGATTTTGATATAGATATGTATTTGTATCGTTGTTTTTAATGCAGTATAAGTCATCTTCCTATAAAAAATAAATAAATAAATAAATAAATTGCCGTACCAGATACATTATTACCTGCCGAAAAAACGAAAACAATTTTACATTAAGCATTATTATTCCTCAAGAACCTGCATTTCATGTCCACCCATTCTCAGTGGTATAAAAAACAAGACCGAGTTTTTAACTTAACAACCGTCCAAATACAAACCAAAAAATAAAACTAAAATAAAGACCCAGATCATGGAATCGGTCAAATGTCCCATAGTGATAGTGAGGGGACTATTGTTATTTTCTTTTCGGCCAAAGTTCTAATCCTTGACAATGGTCACTGGGCACGGAGCATGTGTAATCACATGGTTGCTGACACTCCCCATTATGATCCTGTTGCATTATTAACACACAATTATAATTAACCAAAACCCAAATAATTCATAGTAAAGAAAAAATCCAATATATAACATATACCTTTGGATGGTCCCAAGCCCTCTGCTTCCCATTACCAAAGAGTCCAGCTTCAGATCTTCAACCGCGTCGAGCAGCTTCTCCCTCGCATCACCCCAGTAAAGCTTGGTCACAATATTCACCTATATTTGTTTTAAATCATATTAAAATCTCAAAAATTTTAAGTTTAAAAAATTTGGAAAAAAAAAAAAAGAAAGACATTTGAGGAAAAATATGAACCTCTTTCTGCCTGGAACCAGTGTCGAGTAAGTCAAGAACTTCAATATCGGTTTTAACGTCGTACTTCTTCATAACCTCTGGCTCTCTATACTCCGTCAATGGAATAAGCGCTACAAATTAACCAAAACCCATAAATTAAAAACAAAATATTAATATATAAATTTAAGCAAAAACCAGATCAGAAGATCAGATCAGAGAAAAACAGAGCAACTAATTCGGGGGGGAAAAAAAAAAGTTAGGAAAATAAAAATACATACGAGAACCAGATTTGGCCCAAAGAAGGTTGCGAGACTCATCGAGAGTGTTAGGACTAACATGAATGATGTAAAGGGTGTCTCCTTTATCGGCCAAATTATCGATTGCCCATTTGAGAGCGTTCTTGCTACTCTTCGAAAAGTCCAAAGCCACTCCTATCTTCCTATCCTTCACCATTTTTTTTCTTTTTTTTGGGGGGTTGAGAAAACAAGTTAAAGAGATTGAAAGAAAAGTGTTTAGATGCTTTGACGTTAAGCACACGAAAGGGAAAAGGGCTTTAAAGTCAGCACGACAAGTAGAATAGATGCAATATATTTATCTTGGGTGCTCTGCCTTGCTTTTCTTCTTCGATGTTTCTACACTACACTCTAACACACGTTGCCAGCTTTATTACTTTCATCATGACCGTCCACGTGTCACTCGCTGTCGCTGGCACCATCCACACCGTGGATTCACACTTGAGAAACATGTCAGCGTGGTTTCGCACGCTATTAGATTGCCTTTGCCATGAGTTGCGGTTACATGTGAGAAGCACGTGATACAAGTATGTGCTCCACACTGATCTTCTTTTGGGATTGAATATCACATGTTAAGAACCCCGTCCATGGTTACTTTATTTATCCTTGCGGTAAATGATCAAAATGCTGTTTTTTCTTAGTCTTAAAACAAAATGTTAATCCTTTACTGCCCTAAAAAATAAAACAGAGATGTTAGTCCTTTACCACTTGAACCAAAACTTTACGCCTCTTTTCATTCTTCAACATAAAACTTTGGAAAACTCAAATTTGGAATCTCAATGTTAATAATGGAGGTTATTGCCAACTAGTTAAGAGTCGTGGAACTAGAATTTTTTTTTTTTGGATTATTATACGAAGTTGGGTAGGGGAAGTTGCTTTGAACCTTCCTTTGTCACTTTCTTATCCTATTTATATCTCACCCTAAATAACCTATCTTGCCATATTTCCTAATAACGTGTCATTTAGACTACCAAATGTCATGGTAGAAACGCTGAAATGACTTTTAGAGTAACTGAAAATTGGACAGAAATTATTAATGGTCTTGAGTTATAGTACACCATTAGGAGTAATAAAATTATAAACATTATCCTATGAGGAACAAATTGTGCATGTTCACGGATGGGACGACACAACTTTAGGTCGTTAATTAGATTAAATAGAAAATAGCTCACCAGCTTTACCAATTTCTTCTTTTTCAAAAACTGAAAACTTATATAAATGCAGAAACCAACTGTTTCAAAAACTGAAAACTTAGGTTAACATTTTTATTTTTTGTTTTTTTAAACACAAAAATGAAAGTATTTTTTCTTATTTTGTTTTTTGTATTTTAAAAACAAAATTGTGTTTGGTAACAATATTGTACCTTTTGTTTTCTAAACTAAAATAATAAATACATATTTGGTAACTAGCACTTTAATTTTAAAAGTGAAAATAAAAAAGGAGAATAATAAAGGAAATAGAAAGGAGAAAATAGGAGAGAGAAAAAGTGGTATTTATTTAAATAAATTTCGTAAGTGGTACTTTTCAAAATAAATTTTAAAAATGATATTTTAAAATTTTCAAAATAACACTTTTCAAATTTTATTTTGAAAAATATAACTTTTAAAAATATTTAGAAAAATACCACTTTTACATAAATAGTGAGTAGAGGTAAAATGTTAAGAGAAGTAATGAAGTGAGTCTAAATATGTTTGAATTTTGATACTAATATTTCCAAAAAATTATTCAAAAAAAATTTAAAAGTAAGAAATTTTTGTTTTCAAAATTGTAAAAGCTTTGTTGTCAAATTAAAAAGACGAAAAATGAAAGTTGTTTTAAAAAACATATTTTTAAAAAGTATTTTCACTTTTTTTTTTTATAAAAAAACAAAAAACTGTTTAAATAAGTGATTACCAAGTAAGTCCACACTTATTTATTTTAAACCTTTTTTGAAGGTAGTAAGTTATTTATATTGCCATTTTAAACTAGAAAACGAAACTTTTGGCTTATTCATTTTAAACTTTTTTTGAAGGTAGTAAGTTATTTATATTGCCATTTTAAACTAGAAAACTTAGAAACTCTTCGCTTATTCATTTTAAACCTTTTTTGAAGATAGTAAGTTATTTATATTGCAAGTTTAAACTAGAAGACTGAAAAACTCTTCGCTTATTCATTTTAAACCTTTTTTGAAGGTATTAAGTTATTTATATTGCCACTTTAAACTAGAAAACTGAGAAACTCTGCCTTAGGGAAGGGGGGAAAAAAAACAGAATTTATTCATGGTGCGTGATTTTTGATTCATATGATTTGCCAGATCAAATTCTGTCAATTTTACAAAGTGCTCTATTTTAATATTATTTCACGTTCGAAACGCATGTTATAATATTCTGATTATTTATTTTTGCATCTGACCATTGATTTTGTTGCAATTTTCAAGTTGTCTGATTATCCACATGAAAAATATGTTTCTAATCGTCTGATAATGCACAATTGTGCATACTGCTTGATTGTAATTTATAAATCACTCGATTAAACCAAATAGCAATTTTAAAATTTAAATTTATATCCCTCCTATGCTGAATAGTCAAAACAGATTATAAAAAATATATATAAAAAAAAGGAGAAAAAGGCCCGAGGCCCACATTGATACTGTTCAACATAGCTCAGGTTTAATCCAAGATCAGAAGACTGAAATGAGCCTGTTTAAATCTAAACATATAAGACTTCTAAAGCCCGTCTTGATATGGGCCGGATGTAAGTTTTGGGGCCTATAAGCCGATTTTTCAGTCATTAAAGACGAAGAGTGTCCTATTTGATGCATCTTATAGTATATGCATAGATGTTAGGTATATCAACTTGGTAAATCAGATATCTTGTACATCACGACTAGTATATTGACTAATATCAAAACATTATGTTTAAAAAATCAGTGTCAAAAATGGCCACCCTTTCTATTTTAGCTAACATGATTAGGGCTTTGTTAGGTGTTACCACCTTTTTAGGAGCTTAAACTAAATATAAACAATTGTTTTGGAGCCATAACAACTATTACGGAAATAATATCATGAATGACTCAAAATTTGTGGAGTTGAGACCAAGATTGACTTTCAACGGAGGGGGGAAAAAGGGAGAGATTTCATCTACAGCAATCTTTCAGAAAAATGTGCAATGTGCCTGCTTCGTGTAATTAATTTCAAGAAAGAATTAAATTTTTATACCCCGAAAATTTAAAAAATTATAATGAAAAAAAAAGAGTAAATAATGTAAATCAGAGAGAAGAAAAAGACGAGAACAAATTATGTTTTTGACTTGAGAAGAATATGGTTTATCTGCGGCGTTTTCAGTTGAACAAGCAAAGCAAGAATGGATGGGCAAGAACATTGCAGCCTATGAGTATGCAATTCCAAATCTGATTAAAAAAAAAAAAAAAAAAAAAGGAAAAATTTGTAATAGCAAATTATAAAACGACAATGTGTCTGAGGCTTGACTTTGCGTTTTATATGGCCAGCAAAAACTCTCTCCATACTTAAGACATGGGCCCAGTTTTTTTTTTCTTTTTTTTAATTATTTTTTCTATGGACAATATTTCTTGGAGCAGTGATAACACTACTTTCTTTTCTATTTTTTTTTTTATTTTACACGTTAACTTTATTATGATTTTTATTATAATTTATATACAAGATCAGTGAAAAATAGAATGAATTTAGCAATATTCATATTTCTTGCGTTGTTTTAACATCAAACGTACTGAGTTTTATAACTTTTGTAGAAAAGGTACCTAAAATCATATTAGGTGTTACTATATTACTATAAGATTATAATTAATAGACTAAATGCTAAGTAATTTCCATACTTAAACTTTAAGTAGGAGTTTATTCGCTCAATCCCTCGGTAATAGACGAACACCTCATTCACGTGGGACGGACAATTTTAATAATCGATCATACAAAGATAAATCAAACATGATATATACTTTTTAATTTCAAACATGATAAACCAAACATGAATTAGTATGATATATACTTTTTAATTTCATAAATTATGTTACTAAACTTTTTAAAATATATTGAGTAGAATTTTATACTTCAAAAAGTGCTAGAAGGACTAAGACATATAACATGACAATCGTCAACTGATATTAATATGTTTTAACTTTTGTCTGTACTTTAATAATGTGATAATAATGTTGTTTAGCATGGTTAGAGAAAAACTATGTCGTTTAGCATTGGTGGATCACTACGGTCTAGTTTCCAATGTCCTTCATTGGAGAGATACTTTAGCAGTTTTGGGGGAGAGTGTCTTTATGGGATAGTCAAAGTGGAAGCTGCTAGCAAATCGCGACAGACAGATAGTCAAAGCTTTTTTCTAAGAGAATCTTGCGAAGCTCTTCCATAGACACTAAAGAAAAAGAGACAATACACAAACCCCATACTTCACCGTTAATCAAGGTGACATGTCCCTCGATATTCTCTCCAAAACCCATACTTGTACTAAAAACAATTTATGTTCATTGCCACTTTCCACTTATCTTTTTCTTAATTTGATTACTTTCTTTTTTTAACATGTATGTGTACATATAGTTCTTGATCGACTAGTGAACTTGCTCAACCCTTGACAACTTCAGTTCACCCGTGTTAGCTCTTTCAGGAGGGAAAATAAATAAATAAATAAATAAATAAAAACAGATATATGTTAACCTGTGACAATATTGAGACAATGTTCTTTCCTATATTAAAATCATCAAAATTCGGTAGTATACAAATCAAGCCATATTCGATGAAAACTTGACTGTTGAGAAACTTTCATTATCCATTTGCTTTGTACAGTAGGTAGTAATTAGGTCTCACATACATCAAGACTGCTAAAGATTTTACATAATTGAAAAAAGTGAATTATAAGTAAACACTAAAAGGCAAAAAGATGTTCTTTAACTTCGTAAAATTCCAAATGGTACTATAGCTCTCTTTTTTGTTTTTTTAGCGTCTTATGTCAGAACCAACGTGAAAAAAGCTCTTGAGTACAATTAATGACACGTTATTTTCTTTTCCTCCCTTTATCTTTGCTCCAATTTAAGATAAATTGCCATTGGGAATTTATATCATCTTTATCTTTCAGAGAGACATTTATTTCACGGTTGTTAATTAGCTGCCATGATTGAAGTGGGATGTTCATCTCTTTCTTTTTTTTTTAAGTGATAAGATATTGGTGTCACTTTTGGCGCACGCATTCATGCCCTTTTGCCAATTAAGTCATTGTACACCTAACTAAGCTATCTTAAGTATGCCCATTAATGGATCATATCATATTACTCCCAAAAAGTAAATAATAAAAAAGACGAAAATATATATGTTAAATTAATTTATAAGTTGGGTAAAATAAATTGTTAATTATGGTATAATTTTGATATTTTGCAGTACTCCATAAATTTTCCAAGTGTAAATTTCTTCTTATTGGCAATTAGAAATGTCACGACCTAAAATCCGGACCAGTGACAAAAGAAAAATTTCACAAAGGTGGGAAATTCCTTGATTTATTTGAAAAGTATCAAAAGTTCTAGTGTTTATAAAAACGGTCTATTTAAATAAAATAATCGGAATTCCATCTCGTGAACCACTCTCATAGTTCGTATACACCATTAAACATAGACTGAATAATAATTAAAAATCACGAAGTCACTTAAAAGCCCAAGCATCACCATCATCCACAACAAAAGTCAAATACCAGAATGGCATACATAAGTTCGCAGACAAAATAGAAAGCAGTAATCTTGGTTCAATGCTAATACAAAACCCAAATAGTCCAAAGACTACGACAACAAACTCCTAGCATTACCAAGAGACGAACTGCAATCCATATGACCTCTTACTTTTCTTGATCACCAAGATCACACTAGACACCACTTGAGGAAAAAGGTAGGGGCTGAGCATAAAATGCCCAGTAAGAAAAATAATTACCTCGATCGAAAATATTTTAGTGATGGGGAATTCCTGCATGATTAGTTTAGTCTAAAACATATATGTGTATAATCCAAACTGGAAATCCATATATATATATATATATATATATATATATATATATAAAGCAGTGTAATCAAAATTATTCAATCCATATGCACATGACACAAATCAACCTATACCCATGAGCTCTCATCCTCTCATCTATGGAAACCCGGGATGATGGCACTAAGTATGCCTAACAGCCTGCCTGATACCTAAGCTCATACCCGGAGGGGATACTCATGTGTCGCCTGCCAAATCTGGAGGGGCAACCGAATTGTCTACGCCTACCAAATGGGGAGGTAATCAGAAGTAATAAAACTCTGCGCGAGTTTACGAACTTTCACCGACGGTAGGGCACGAGCGCCACACTGTAACCCACGATGCTAACACGGTGCTCATGTATGATCCTATGACACGTGCAATACAGAACTGAAGTGTGAAAATAATCGTACTCTGGTTTTTCAATAAAATCAGCGTACTAGGTTTTTATAGAAAAACGGACAGCATAACGGCCCTATTTTTAATATACCCAAAATAACCTGCATTCAGAAAATTCCTAGAGCAATACAGTATATATCTCATACAACCAATTCCCATCACAGATATTCGAGAAACCAAAAATTATATTTGTTCTTATATGTTGCAGAAAATAAGTTTTATTCGGAAACGATATAAAACACAGGTAATTGAATCCCTACCTCGCTCGAATAGCAATACCACACTATTGAATCCTCAAGATGTCGTTGACGATCGCCCAGAGGGTCGGGAACTAATTCTAAGCCCTCGATCGTCCTCTTGCGAAAAATCAACATCTCACCGGAGCTTCAATTCTACAAACGGACCTCTTCGCTGAATTCCTAGCACCCAAAATAGCTAGGTTAAACATATAACTTGTCCAATTCGAGTCTAAGCCCACATCAGGCCGGTGGCATGCAAAACGAGGTAAACCTCGACTGTTCGATTTCGATTTCTGTGCCGATCACTAAACATAGGCAATATATATATATCAAACTTCTCCATTTTCTAAGTACAATCCAAAAATGACAACAAAAACATAATCCAACAGCCGAATCAAAAAGTCAAACTTAAACTCGAAATACCCAAAAATGACGACTTTCAATCCGGGCAAAATGGAGTTGAGATATATATACCTTGATGATCCTTGAGACGAGACGAATTCAATGGGACCCGTTGGGAGTCGAATGGTAGCCGGAATCGTCGCTGGTGGCCAAAAATCCGAAACGGCAACTTAGAGGTTTCCGGCAATGCAGACATCGGCGGCGGCTGGCGAGGGGCGGCGGAGCTTCGGTGCGGCACAGAGAGGCTTCACCGGTCGGTCGGTTGTTGGACGGTGGCCAGAGCGGCGCGGCTGCTCCTCTGGTGGGTCGCGGCCGAGAAATGCAGAGAGAGAGAGAGAGAGAGAGATTAGGGGGGAAGAGAGAGAAGAGAGAGAGAGAGAAAGGAAAAGGACATGGCACGTGGCCCTGTCTTGTAGGGCTATGCAATTTTTTAAAAATTACACATAAGTCCCCAAATTTTAAATCTCTATCAATCTAGTCCCCAAAAAATTACAATTTAGTCCCTCTGTACAAAATTTTTACAAATTAATCTCTTCAATATTTTATCCAGAAAATTAGTAAATTATCCAAATTACTCTCCCAAAATCCGGGTTTTTACAGGAAAAGAATTTAACAATATTTTACGGGATTTTTACAGGAAAAGAATTTAACAATATTTTACGAAATTAGCTTAGCAACTCTGGAAACTATAGTTTTAAAATTGAGAATTATCGAATTGTATACATAGGTAGCAGGTCTTTTTGAGATTAAACATGTAATAAATAATATAACTGAAAAAACTAGGGATGGAACTACGGCCAGATAAAAGAGTTGCGCGGCACCACGTGCCACTCTCTTAAAAAATTTCTTTAATAAGAAAATGGACGGTGCGGCGGTGGCCTTTGATGAAGTGGAAGAACCAAGAGAAAGCGAAGATACGTGTAGATCAGTGGCACGAGGTGGCAACCAAAAAGTGATTAGCACTTTTGGATTAATAACTCTCTGAAATATTATCAAACAGTTGATGAGCATGTTGGATGTGTCACTAGTACTGTGAGTCTTTACCCTCTTCCTACAATATTTGTACATGCACACCATAATTCATTAACTCTAAAGATCACGTGTTAACAGCTAGCATTAATCTTTCAAGGTATAAGATCAAGATATTTTCATCACTTTGAAATATTATGGGCGGAAAAAAAAAAAGGTGAAATAAAGTTCAATGACTTAGAAGAAAGAAAGATTTAAAGTTTTTATTATTATTATTATTTAATATTGGATTATGGTTGTGGAGAGTTATGGGTTATCCTCTATTTATTGATTGTTTAATGCAAATGTATATGTATATTTGTGATTTTTATTGCTTTTGTGTTACTAAGGTTTGGCTAATTATATAGCAGCTTAGCTAGCTTTCCTTTTGTTCCCCATATAGTGTGTTGTTGTGATGATGTCTTATTGATTGCCCTACCCTCCACCAAGCACAATGATAATGTTTCTCTGTTATCGTGTCTTAGAGACCACTCTATGCTCTGGATTTATTTTTATTCATTATCTTTTTTTTTTTTTTTTGCTGGAACACTTATAAAAGCATAATTTGTTCATTAAAATTTTGACGCTATTTAGTTAACTATAATTAGTCTTCAAGTGCATCTTGGAAGTGTTCAGACAAATTACCAAACTAAATGGGCAACTAATGTCAGAAAAATGGCTTTTCAAATTCACGTTGAAATTCTTAAATTTGAGCTCGAGTGAACGAGTAATTGACTCATTTACTCAAAGTTGTCAAATTTTTGTTTGGAGTAAACTTAATTCTAATTAAACCTCAATTACTAAAAACATTCACAATATTATAGAAACTGAAAATTGTTACTGTTGGAGTTACAAAACGTGTTTCATAAGACAGTCTTATGAGAATTAAGGATTTAATTCTTTGTTGTAAAATCCATCCGCTTGAGTCCTATGAATTGACTCATCATGTATTAACAAAATACGAAGAGAAGTTGCATCTTTCTTTTCTTCTTTTGTTTTCTCCTTTGAAATACTCTCTAAAGTTTTAGGTCTAGTGTGATAGAATTTTGACAATAGTTAATTATTGGAGTAGTTTTGTGGTGCTATGATTGCTACTATATAACCTTTGTTTTGTAATAGACGAACAATTAACAACTTCGAGTACTGCTGAGAGGAGGGGAATATTTTTTTATATTCTTTTTTAAATTTTGTTATCTTGTTGGCTGTATAATATCGTTCATATTTGTTCAATATTATATGTATATCTTCGCCTAATAACTTATTCTCCCATGATTTCATTTTCTACAAGAGTATTGTGGAAAAATAAAGTTGTAGACACTGGTTTGTGATAATATGCAAGACATCAATAGACACTAATGTTGATATAAGACTATCCCTATTGTATGCGTTGCTCGATGAGGAAATTAATGGTATATGTAAAAGTTGTAATTGTAGACTAATTCTTTTTCCTAGTTTTAAGCATACTTTAGGAAAAGAGAATTTTGGGATATTTCTTTTGTGCAAGCATTATAGATTGGATTATATTGGCTTCGTACAAGTATATGAATTGGTAAGGAGTGGGACCTTCAAATCACCTTTTATGGCGAGAATTTGGACTAAAGCAAAGTAATATGAGCCTGAGAGAAAAACATTTCAAGATAAGATCGGAGAGAAATGATTAGTGCTGATTTAGCGGAATCATCTAAATATTCCTTTATCAAGAGCATGGAAGCTGACTACTTTTGCATGCCGAGCTTATAAAAAATGCAAGGGGAAAAAAAGAAAAAAGAAAAGAAATAGGCGAGTTTAGTTAGAATTTCTTTTTTTTTTTTTTCGAAAGAAAAATGGGGGGTGGGGGAGAAAAAGAAAAAGAAGAGTTAATAAATAAGATAGTTATAATGGTATCTAGCTTAAGGTTCACTCAAAATAAAACCAAAATAATTGGAGGAAGAGTAACGGATTCACACTCTATAAACAATAAACATTCATTTCTCTTTTTGTTATTGTTTTTTTTTACCCCTTTCTTTCCCTGTAAATAGAGGTCTTCTCATTAAGAAACCATAGTAGACCCACCTTAATCCACGTGGAATCCACTTGGGGATGTGATTAGAACACCACAAGGATAACATATGTTCTTTATTTTGTTAATATTGTTACGTCTTTCACGAATCACGTCACAAGATCTGATATCGTTAATATTTGGTCATTTTTAATTCTTTCTTAAAAAAATAAAATAAAATAAAAACACTATTGAACGATCGGTAATATAAAATATATGGAACAGTTAAAGGTTCACGCGCCTACCAAATCCTGTTGGAAATAGACAAAAAGAAAGGATGGTGGTTAATTGTATTGCCACTAGTTTTGGTTTATAAAAGTTTATTTTATTTTATTTTGGTGAGAAGCGGCAAAAAGCCTCTATACTTAATTGATGGTTAATGGTGATATATTACTGCAGTAAAATGATTTGTCATTTTAGTGTAGTAATTTAATGCATCACAATGCAATACAGCTTATTAAGGTACGCATATAAGACTATTTATAAGCCTGCATGGCTGCTAATTGGCTAACAATTTGGATACTTAAGGATTTGCTTATGGTATTTTCTTTAGCAATAGTTTGATTAGATTCCCAAGCTTTATTTCACTTTTGGAATTATAATTTAAAAAGCAGTGCAAAGTAAACCTAGCCTTTTAAAATAATAATGCTGGTAATAATTGGGACATTTGGGGACCACACATTATAGTGATAATACTTACTAATGACCGATGGACAATTAAAAAAATTCCTGTCTGAATATTCATCCGCAGCAATTCTTGCCACCAAATAATGCCATTCATATAGTTCAATATATAAAAACAGACAAGAAAGAAACATGTTACGATCAACACATTGACACTGGCAAGTGCACAACAAAACCCCTAAATCTCTTTTCGGCTAATAAACCTTATTATATCCATTTTGGGCTATCTAATCATGTTATTTATGTCATGGTTTAAACCAACTTGTCGCTAACAAAACATAAAGTAGCCTTGTACCATTTGTTAACCGAAATTGGGCATTTGATTTTGGACTAGAAAATCCGACTCAATGCTTTTTTGCTGGCAAAGACGAGAAATATTGGTTGCCTTGTGTAGGTGCTTACTCAATTTCACGTGTGCCTTTGGCATAAATTAGCAACCCTTGCTAGTAAAATAAAGAGCCTTTGATAAGCACTTTTACGTTGGGCAAACATACTACTACTTCAAAATGTTACACTAATTCTATGATTGAAAAAAAAAAAAAAAAAAGATCATGGGGGATGATGGTGAGGTTTCCCAATAATTCAGCGATAAATTGATAGCCTCGTATGAAACTCGATGTTTTAAAATTAAGTACAATACATCTGTAATAGCAAGATAAGTGAAACTCATGAACTCTTAGTTGAGAATTATCCTTCGTTGACAACGTTTTAGTCATAATAAAAAATTTTGTGACTAATAATAATATTTAGTCACAGC
This sequence comes from Parasponia andersonii, assembly GCA_002914805.1. Lineage (NCBI taxonomy): Eukaryota > Viridiplantae > Streptophyta > Magnoliopsida > Rosales > Cannabaceae > Trema > Trema andersonii. Next base: position 803,911 of record JXTB01000135.1, read on the forward strand.
TAAATAATTCATAAAATTAATTCTAAACTCAATTTTTTAGAATAAAACTCCCTGAACTCAAAACAAATTAATAAAATTAACCTTAAATTCAATTTTTTATAACAAAACCCCATGAACTCCCCCAATATTAAGCAAAACTCCATGAAGTCCTCTAATATTAGTTTTTTTTAGAAAAGAGTGTTCGTATTAGTTTTTTTTTACTATTAAATCATTATTCTCTTATTTATGACTTTTAGCTATGTAGTATTACTTTTTTATTTAACATCAATCATTTTTAATATTAAAAATATTTTATTCTAAAAAAAATCAAACAAGAAAAAATTATAATGGGATAAGTTATTAATCAGTAGTGATAAAAGTGGAAATAAAGAGAAATTATTATTTTTTAAAAAATAATAATAATTAGGAAAAATAAAAATAATATAATATTAAAAATAATATTAAGGACCGAAAAGTCATAAATAAGATAATAAGGAAAACTAACATAAATATTTTTTTTCCTAAAAAAACTAATATTAGAGGACTTCAGGGAGTTTTGCTTTAAAAAATTGAATTCAAATTTAATTTTATTAAATTGTTCTAAATTTAGAGAATTGTACTTTAAAACATTGAAATTAAAATTAATTTTATTAAATTATTCTGAGTTCAGAAAATTTTGATAATAAAAAACCTAATTATTAAGACAAAAATTCCATCACTTTACGCCAATTTTATAGTATGGTTGTTAACTAGGAATAATACCTTGTTTTATATACTTTTATAGAGAATAAAAGGCCGTTTAACAACAAGACTAAAATTTATGCGCCGTCCAGTTAAATACAAAAGCTTTATTCTTGAAAAGAGCACATGCTTATACTTTTAATATCGGAAGGATACAATCCAATTGAGGAAGAGCCATGTGTGAATTATGTGATGATTTCCTTAGAAGACAAGCTTAAGTGTGAAAAGTTAAAATATATAGAAAAACCTTAGGTGGGAAATAGAATAAGACAATTTGTTGAATTATGGCCACAAATTTGAATTTTTGTTGAAATGTACATGTTTTGCATGGAAGCACACTTTGGATTGTCTTGATCTAGTTTGGAGCATCAATTGGTGGCGGAAATTTTGTTTGAATTACAATTTTGACTTTGTTTCTTTTAGAACCGGTTGGGCCGTTAGACCTAATTTCTAATCGAATTATATAATAACTCTTTTTTTATGGGGCAAAAAAACAAACGAAGGAAATCTTTTCATTTTTATTTTTTATTTGCGTTACTGAATTTAGTATATCAAAGTTCTTATACAATATATATATATATATGTATATATATATATATATATTAACACATCAAAGTTGAGTAATATAATTATCACATGCACAACCAATAATGTTAAGGGTTCGTACGCCAAATGGCATAAAAACATCCTTTATTTTCAATTTTTTTATTACATTGCTATCCTTAAATAAAAAGACCAAAATATACAATATATACCAAGTATTAAACTTATGATAATTTACTCGTATTAAGTATACACCATCGCATTTTAATTAAAAACTCAAAACTTCTCCAGAAACGTCCTATCTCCACCATTTTTTTATTATTATTAACAAAAATTGCACATCAATTATATAGTTTTTACAACTTGATAATTCTGGATTTTTATACATATAGGTTTGAAAGCAATATATTTCGAAATTTTTTGGGGTGCTTTCCTGTTTTTCTTTCCTTCTTTTTTTTTTTCTGTTGATTTTATTTTGGTGTAGTTTATAATCGTAGTTCTCCTCTGATAACTGTGGTGATTTTTTTTAGAGGGGATTTCATTGAAACATGGAAGCAAAAACCCGGGCGGTCAAAAAGATTAAAACAGCACTCAAAGTTATAATTGTATATAATGATTTTTGTTTCTGTATTTTTTTTTTTCCTTAAGGGATTACTCTTATTTGTTTCCCTAATACAAAAAAGGAATGACAAGGGTTGCAAACATTAAAACATACGAATTTTTAACTTCTTAACAGAGTTGGTTTGGATCATGGATGCTTTTATGTTACCTAGGGATCCCTAATTTTTTAATTGAGACATTAGAATGCGTTTTTCATTTCTTACCCTTCATTTTTAAAATGTCCGCTCTATTTTAATCTTCTCAGAAATATATGACTTTATCATTTTTTATATTAAGGTATATCAACCGACAGATCCTTATCTCATATACTCGTATAAAATAATTGTAGACTCGAACATTTTTCAAAAAATATAAGCACCGATAAATCGACCATTTTGGTGAAGGCCTTAATTTATATATACGTGGGACCTGTTCTCAAATCATACACCACGTGTACGATTAAGCGGCAGAACATGTCACAAACAGGGTCCACCGTCCGACAGGTGTCGAGAATGATTAGCTAAAGGCCACGCGAATCACACGTGATACCACATCGGCCATTGGGCTGTCCGAGGTTAGGGCCGAGCTCATCACAGACTCTGAATAGACTCGGCCCAGTCCGACCCTTACCTCGACAGCTGGGGGTCGGAAGCCCCAAGGGCCTTCCACAAGAATACAATAGAAAGCAACTCACAACTCCAGACCTAGACAGAGCATTTAATGCGATCTTGGATAGGTGTGCGCAGGGGGCAAGCCATCCTGACAAAACAGCGATTTGTCCAAATCTCACCCCTGACAGACTCAAGCCATAGGAGGCGACGGAAACTAGGCTACAGCGATACAGAGGAGATCACGGTAATCTCGGCCCGTGACCTCTGGAAAAAACTTTGAGGAAAAAAGTACTCAGTCCTGAGATTGAGAACCGGGTGGTTCACAATCTCAGGACTATATATATATGAGCCAAACATTCCTGAGAGGAGGCATGTACGCATACAAAAAGAGATATTTAAAAGTTTACGAGCAAGAAACAAAGATATACTCATATAGAACTAAATCTTTGCTACCCTGAATCAAAGAAAGACCACTGATTTAAGCATCAGAGAGTCTTTGCAGGTGGCCACCTTCGCCTCTCCGACCCTGCCTGAAGTTCAGAGCACTTTGGAATAGTAAGGACACGTGGACAGTTGGAGGACACAGCATCAGCGTTTCAAAGACATGTGGATGGCCAGTTAGAAACCGATCCAACAGTTTGGCCCCGTCTGTGGGAAACGGTTGAGCACGAGAAAAAGAGTAGGAGACTCACGATCGCTTTCTCCCCAAACAAAAGGCCATACAACATTGGATGGCACCCTCGAAGATGACAACCAGGAGCACACGTCCCGACGCCGAAGGGAGCTCCTGAGAAGCACGACCAGATCTGGAGCAAAAGCTAGATCAGATGCTCACCGTCTTGACAGAAGCAAACCAGAAGGCAGAGATAGCCCACGAGGCCGTCCTGCGTTTAAGGAACGAAGTTGCAGAGGTGCCAGAGACAACGCCCGCCTCGAAGGGATACTGGCAAGCGAAGCCAGGAGCCAACGGAGAGAAGATTTTGATGAAGAGGTCCAACAAGAATTCGGAAGCCAACCGCGAGGGGAAATCCCTGCCCCATCCGGATCGTGGATGCAGGGGGCGCAACAAAGCCAGACGAGACCCCTCCAAACCGGGGCGGTGATGGGTAGAAGACGCCATAGAAGCCCATGAGGTACGCCTCCCGACTGGATGCAAGAAATGATGGCGGAGTTGAGTAAGAGACTCGGAGCCCATCACAGCTAGACCCCCGACAATCTGGCAGAGCAAATCGTGCAAGGGATCAACCGGACGGCCTTCGCCGACTGGATCCAGATGGAGCCCAGGCTGAGAGACTTCACGACCCTGACCTTCAAGCCATTCGAGGGGAAAACCGACCCCCTCGATCACATATACCACTTTCAACAGAAGACAGCCTTGGAAACCAGGGACGGAATTGTGACCTGTAAAGTCTTCTCTACGACCCTGGAGGGACCAATCCTGCTATAGTTCAGACAGCTCCCAGAGAAAATCCATGAACGAGTTCGAAGATTTCTACAAACTTTTTCTAAAGCAGTACACGGGTGCCCGGAGATAGCAAAAAACTATGCGAGACCTTAACCGGTTGGAGCAGGCCGTAGATGAGTCTCCGAGAGAATACCTGTCGTATTTCCTGGAGGTGATGTTCCTAGTTCATAACACCAACTCGGTCCAAGCCGCAGGCTCGTTTGTCAGGAGCATGCAGCCAGGATTAATACTATCGGACCATCTCCTTTTGAATCTTCCGTACGATATGGCAGACATCTAGGCGAAGTCAGAAGGGGTATTCAGGGTGCTGGAAAGCCACCAGAAGGCGCCCAAAACCTCCGTCGCGACAACAACGTTGCTGGTATAGACCCCTTTGGCGCCATAAAATGCTTGCCGATGGCCCGAGAAAACATACGAAGAGGAAAGCACTGCGCAACCAAAAACTTGCCAGCAGATCTCGAAAACGATCGTACTATAGGAATCACATCGTGCAATAAAATGCTTGCCGATAGCCCGAGAAAACATACGAAGAGGGAAGAACTATGCAACCAAAAACTTGCCAGTAGTCCTCAAAACAATCATACTATAAGAATCACATCACGCAATAAAACGCATGCCGATGACCCGAGAAAACGTACGAGGAGAAAAGGAAAGCAGGGTCAGGATCCACCCGTTAGAAGTGGACCCTCCCTAAGGAATATTTTAGCTATTCGAAGAGCTAAAGGAAAGCATGGTCGGGATCCACCTGTTAGAAGTGGACTCTCCCTAAGGAATATTTTAGCTATACGAATGGCTAAAGGAAAGCAGAGTCGGGATCCACCTGTTGGAAGTGGACCCTCCCTAAGGAACATTTTAGCTATACGAAGAGCTAAAGGAAAGCAGGGTCGGGATCCACCTGTTGGAAGTGGACCCTCCCTAAGGAACATTTTAGCTATACGAAGAGCTAAAGGAAAGCAGAGTCGGGATCCACCCGTTGGAAGTGGACCCTCCCTAAGGAACATTTTAGCTATACGAATGGCTAAAGGAAAGCAGGATCGGGATCCACCCGTTAGAAGTGGATCCTCTCTAAGGAACGTTTTAGCTATACGAAGAGCTAAAGGAAAGTAGGCTCTACCCGGGGGATGGTTTATTTGCACATGGGCAGGATGTGAACGGATTTGGAGTCTACCCGTTGGAAGTAGTCCAGTACCAGACCAAACGTGAAGATAGAAATTAAGATTAAAGTCTGTTTATTATGTCCTAAATATACGAAGCGCACGGTCAACAGTGGCGTGCGCTCATAAGCCCTATTTATGGGAGGCAGGTTACGAACGGACTCGTAGGGAGACATCGGAGTGGTAGTGCCCTGTTTGTTCCCGATAAGAGCCGAGTCCAGGCCTTCTCCTTTACAACGACGGGTCCAAACAATGGTCGACTGATCCCTGGAGCTGGTTCCGAGCGCGGTCCTATTTGGGGTCGAAGAAGTCCAGCCACACGCGCGGGTCGAACTCTGCCAAAATAAATCATAACAGAACTTATACTTCCGTAAAACAGGATGAGTCAAAGCTCGCATCCCTATCTCCGGAATTAATCTTGACAGTCATGGCTCGAGGAGGACTCACTAATGGTCCGAAATCGTGTCCATCTGAGTCATCCACAATTATTTATACAGACGGCTGCAATAAGGTTTAACTTTACCCCGGACGCGGTCAACAAAGAAAAAGAAAACAGACTAAAGAGAATCGCACTGTTCTTATTATTTATACAAAGGGTTACAACGAGGGTCAGCTTTACAAATGTACAAAATTAGGGACCCAAATTACCTCCGACCAGGGGAGCGCAGCCAGTCCCGGTGCTTGGACCAGCCCCGGTGGAGGGTGGCGTACTAGGGTCGGATTCATCGTTGGATACAATGACCGCACCAGACCCCTCACCAGTTAAGACCCCAAGACCAGGCTGACCTCCAGGGGCTTCCGAAGTTCAATATGGCGGACTGGAAATGGGATAAGCTCTTTGGCACCAGAGGCAGATGTAGAGGGCCCGTCCTTTTCCACAGCAAGCATCTTCAGTACGTAAGCAGGGTACGTGATGCTGATCTCATCCCCAAGCTGCTGCATGTAGTGCTTGACGAAATAGTGGTCTCTCTCGATGCCTTTCTGTTCGTCAAACTGGTTTGGCGTTACCACCTCAGCATGGCTTTCGAATTCTCTACTCTCCCAGCCAGACCTGTAACTTTCCGCAGAAAGGACATCCACCTGCCTCTAGTACCTCGTTTTCAATTTTTCCACGTCCGCCAGCCTATCCCTCAGCGCCGCCAGCCTTAGCTCCGCTTGCCACTGCGATAAGTCAACCAAAAAAGTGTTAATGCCAGCAAGGTCCTCGCCGTGTTTGCGAGAAATCTCTACGTGAGCACTCATCAGATTTTTGTAATCCAAGTAGAGATATCGATTTACCTCGTTGGACCGGTAAAGTCTGCGTTGCAGGGAGTAGGCCTCTAGCTTGGCTTTCGCCTCGACTTTCCTAGCTTCTTTGGCGTTATCGACAGTCCTGTCACGAGTGAAGAAAGCTAGTCCCATCTCTGCCCCCTCGCTCTGTAATTCTTGCTCCTTGACCCTTAGCTCATTTTAAGCCAGTCTGGTGGCCTCAGATTGAGCAAGTTTGTCAGCCTCCGCCTCGACCAATCTCGCAACCAGCTCCTCGCGCCTGGTCCTCTCAACACTCAGAGCATGAGCCACCACGCTGCTGACCCTCACTTCTTCGAGGCTCCGATATAAATCGAAGTCCGACCTCAACTCGACAAGGGCGGCCTCACTGTGCTCGGCCAGTGCAAAGCAGGTGCTTAACTCCTTGGTCAAATCCCTGACGCGAGAGGAATAGAAAGACCGGATGGCAGCCAGCTGCAAGTTAAACAAAAAAAGGGGGGGTTAGCGTCTAGCAAGGATACTGAAAAATATAGAAGTAACCGAAAGGACAAAACCTGTGCGAAGGTATGGCTGGTGACAAGCTCGACGTTCTCCAAAGAGAGCGCCTCTAGCTCTGGCTCTGTGGCTGGACCCTCTCTTTGGGCGTTGCCCGTGCCTGGGGAACACGACTCTACCCCGCTAGCCGTGATGGCACCCTCTCCCTCAGCCGGGCATGCCCTCGAAGCAGCGGCGGTAGGGACGAAGGAAAGCTGGGCGCCACCGAGAGTGCCGTCGGCCACGGTGGGAGGTGGTGCATTTCCTTTTGGCGGGCCGCTGCACACAGACCTTCTTCTCCTTAGAAGGGTCAGCGTGGCCCTGTCATCATCACTGTCAGACGAGGGGGCAACCCTGCCCCTCTTCTCTGCCCGGCCCTCTTCTTCGTTAGATAAGCCGACCTCGTAGCGCCGCTTTATTAGGACCGGAGGAGGGGAAGATAGTCGAGACTTCAACCTCGGAGCCTCCTCACTGAGCTCGGCGATCTCCCCACCGAGGCAAGTAGCACTCGATTTCGAACCGGAGTCAGGGGTGGACGAGGTTGGTGCAGCAGACCCCCCAAGCAGACTCCGGGGCATTCCCTCGCCGCATACGGTCCTTGTGGTAGACGTTCCCCTGGATGGAGATCTGCCTGCGTCAGAGCGGGGGACCGCGGACACTTCATCTTCTGAGGGCACCACGATATGCCGGCCAGCGGGTGAATTGAGGTGAGCCTTATGTCTCGCGGCCCCCCTCAACAGGGGAGGGGTCTGCCGATGGGCCCCTCTCAGAACCTATAAAAAACAAGCAACATGTTTAGATCGCGGTCGTAGCCCGATCGACGAAGCTCAGGGATGCGGAAATAAACCCACCTCTAGCCCTCTTAGGGTGGCAGATTCTTCCTTACGGAGCCTGATGCACTCCTCGGCCATGAACCTCACAGCCTCTTCGAGCTCGTGACTAGTCGGCGCCACCAGGTCATTGGAGCCTGCCAACTGGCTCGAAGCCGTAACCTGACGACCCACAAGGTGATGCGGTCATGCTCGTCCCGGCAGAATCAGTTCAGGGCAGAGACATCAAGTCGGCTCCGCAAGTGCTTCGTGATGACCCAGGTGTCTAGGCAGAAGGGAAGGTATGAAACAATCCTGAGCATCATATTCATCACCAGGGGGTTGAGGGTGGCCTCGATATGCCGGCAGTCCCCAAGAGATCCGAAGATGACGATCCCTTCCAGGCATTTGAGCCGCCCCGCTGACAAATGCGGCTCGAACCTACTCTCTTCTGCCGAGGCTGCACGAGACAAAATAACGTGAGCAATAATAGACGAGGAGAACGCAGACCCGAAAATCACGACCTAGCACTTACTCTGCACGAATACTGAGGGAATTTGGAAGTGCTCGCCATTCAACCAAGGGGAGCACCATACCCCTCCAACGGCGTATAGCCTAGTATGGGAGTCCTATTGCTTATCTGACCTCGGCAAGCCCCAGAAGATGTGACGTCCCGGGAGCGGTTGGAGGTAAAAGGTGGGGTATGAACTCTTCTTAGGGATGAGGGTGAGTTTGTAAGCATAAAAGACCACCTCCATATCGATATGCAGGTTATAGAGAACTGACATGGCGGAAAGCCCCATCAAGGTCATGACCCCGTTTGCATTTAACTGCATCGGATGGATTCCCGTTAAAGCGAAGAATTGGTGGATCAGAGGAGGAAGAGGGAATCGCAGCCATTCCAGATGTTTTCTGCCCAAGATAATAGAGCCTTCGGGGGCAGAGGGACGAAGATACTAATCTGCGGGGTCCTCGACCCTTTGCAGCGTCACTCCACCGGGGAGGCAAAGCTGTCTCCTTAGTGAATCCAACTCCGAATCCACGATGGGGTGGAATTCCTGATCTTGACCCGAAGCCATTGTTCTGGATACGATCGAAAGAGCAAAAGTGTCTAGAAGGGAGGAAGTCGGAAACCCTAGGATTTTATGAGGCTAGAATAATTGAAGATTTTAGTAAAGTGGCAAATGAGCGTAATTGTGTCTTTTATAGAGGGGGAGCCGAAGAGTTTTTCTGGAAAAGGGGAGAGCAAAGGAGACCGAACAGTCGGAACTTCGAAATTTAAACAAAATTTCGTGACATGGGATAACGTGCCTCCGCGTCGGCAATGGGGAGCCACGTGCATCCCCCAGGTTGGAAGAACGGATAAACGATTTCCCCACTTGATGAATACAAATCCATCAAGTAGGGAAATGGGGGCAGTTGTGGGACCTGTTCCTAAATCATATACCATGTGGATGATTAAGCGGCAGAACATGTCACAAATGGGGCCCACTGTCCGACAGGTGTCGAGAATGATTAGCTAAAGGCCACGCGGGTCACACGTGATACCATATCAGCCATTGGGCTATCCGAGATTAGGATCGAGCCCATCACAGACCCTGGATAGATTCGGCCCAGTCCGACCCTTACCTCAACAGCTGGGGGGTCGGAAGCCCCAAGGGTCTTCCACCAGAATACAATAGAAAGCAACTCACAACTCCAGACTCAGACAGAGCATTTAATGCGATCTTGGGTAGGTGTGCGAAGGGGGCAAGCCGTCCTGACAGAACGACGATTTATCCAATCTCACCCCTGACAGACTCAAGCCATAGGAGACGGTGGAAACCAGGCTACAACGATATAGAGGAGATCACGATAATCTCGGCCCGTGACCTCTGGAAAAAACTTTGAGGAAAAAGGTACTCAGTCCTGAGATTGAGAACCGGGTAGTTCACAATCTCAGGACTATATATATATGAGCCATGCGTTCCCTAGAGGAGGCATGTACGCATACAAAAAGAGATATTTAAAAGTTTACGAGCAAGAAACAAAGATATACTCATATAGAACTAAATCCTTGCTATCTTGAATCAAAGAAAGACCACTGACTTAAGCATCGGATAGTCTTTACAGGTAGCTACCCCTGCCTCTCCGATCCTGCCTGAAGTTCAGAGCACTTTGGAATAGTAAGGACACGTGGACAGTTGGAGGACACAGCATCAGCGGTTCAAAGACACATAGACGGTTGGTGAGAAACCGATCCAACAATATATATATTTATATATATTGACCAGAAACTAAATTCTCAAATATATATAACTAATAGTTAAAAGTTTTTTTTAAAAGGAGATTCTAAAACTAATAAAATTCTAATTACTTCCGATGAGTAAGTAAGCTATTTTTTCTTTTCTTTTTTCTTTTTTCATTGCCATCCCTTTGACATTTTTGAATTTTCATTTCCCTTTAATTTGCTTGAGGGCACATTAAAAAATTAAAAAAAAAATGAGGGAAGGGTACATCAAATATTTATTCAGATGGGAATACTGCGTGTAAAGATTTTTTTTATATTTTGATAATTGGGCATGAGAAATTTAACTCATTGTCAAAACACTTAATAACATGTCATAAACAACCATTTAAATAGTATTATGCATATCACAATTGACTAGACATAATGAGAGGGAATACATTCATTAACACATTTTCAGACCCTTATTTAGACACCTTGGTGAGCTCATTGGGCTAAGGATGTTTGTTTTCTGGAGGGATATAGTCACATATGGGTGAACCCTTATTTAGACACCTTGGTTAGCTCATTGGGCTAAGAATGTTGGTTTTCTAGAGGGATATAGTCACGTGTGGGTGATCATCGGCAATAGAGCCGAGTGAATACCAAATTGGGTTCTTAGCTCCATCATACTCTTGCTTTTGCCTGATTATTGCCGCAACTGATGAGAGGAGCATTGGACTGATGGTTGGATAAGAGAACCACTCGTATATATAAGTAATGCCATTCTTGAGTTTTCAATTTTTTTGTTAATATGCTTTAAGTCTAGAATAGGATTGTTATATATAATGATGAATGTTTAGTAGAGTTTTTAATTCAATAATTGGTCTCAAAGCGAACCAATTCTACTTAGAGCTATTTATTGATTATTACTTTCAATTTTTGGACTTTTTTTCTACATATAAATACACTGTTTTTGTTCCGATTTTTTTGTGTAAAACAATCAACATTTTAATTTTTGATGGCTAATATGTGATATGGATATAATATATGAGGTGTTTGCACTAATTTTAGTCGTATACAGTTTTTAAAAGCTCTCAAAATTTGAAAATGGCTACTTTTCTTTTCGAGTTTTCTGCACTCATTTTACACTTTATTTTGCAAAATAAATGTCATAAATCCAAAAAAAATGAAATTTGAAACAAAACCCTATCAAGATTGTCTGAAACGGAGCATCGAAGAGTATTTTTCTGATAGGTCGGGTCGTGCAGGTCCAGTTAACCCAAATTGCAAAAAACGGGTGATAGGGACGACAAAAAACGATGTCATTTTCACCTATCGTAAAACTGACATATCATTTTTGTCGTTTGTCAGAAATGACGTATTGTTTTAATATATTGTCGTTTGTCATTAAAATAAAACAACACATCGTTTTCCATCCTAAACAAAACTGCACGTCATTTTATTGGTACTATCGCTCGTCGTTTTGGGGGCTATCGTTCGTCATTTTCTAGAAAATGATACATTGTTTTTCTGACTCCAATTTTTTTTTTAAAAATAAACTATATATAGGGCGCGTGGGGGCTTGTGTAGTGTTCTTTTTCATAAGAATTTTACGAGTTTGATTCTTTTTTCATTTTCTACATATTTTAGTGACTGAACATATTCTTTCTGAGATATTTATGCCATTTTTTGTGATATTTCCTCACTTGTAATTCTATTATGGCATAATATTATATTGTGGATTAATAATGATAAATACTTATGAATTAACTTGTCGTAGTTTTGAGCATTTTGATTTTGTTGGATATTTTATTATTGTTATTATTTCTCCATGTTTTGATAACATATAGAATCAATAAGGTCTATAAAAATAATAAAATTATTTTGTCAATAATTTAATTATTTGGTAGAATGCTTAGACTAGTAAATGGACTATATTTAGTATCATGAACTGCATAATTCATTCTATTCTATCGATAGGGAATGAATGTATTTGGTTGTGATATTAAATATTTTTGAGTTGCCTTACTTGCGAATGAGTCATTGTTCAAGGGACTTTAGCACATAATGATCGTATAATTGTTCTGGATCTTTAAAATAGTTGAGAAAATAACACAAATCGTATGATCGTGTTCTTTAACATGCATAATGATGGTTGTTACTTTTCTTGTTTGCTTCAACTTTGAGCAATCCTAGACTTTCTGCCATTTTGATGCTAAATGGGATTAATTACAAGCAATAGCTTGCATCTCCCATAATGAATTTGGCTATTATGAAAAAGGACCTAGCCTTGACAATTGAAGAGCCTTCAAAACCTGATGATTAATCTTCTAATAGTTCTAAGAAGTTTTACAATGAATAGAAATACTCGAATCGTTGTAGTTTGATGATCATAAGATACCACATGAAAGAATTGATTCGTGATAGTATTCTTAAGACTAAAACTGCTAAAGAGCTTCTTGTAGAAGTTGCCAACAAATATGTGAAATTTGCGAAGTCTGAGAAAGAACACTACTTGAATTTACTCCACACCACTTACTATGATGGAGTTAATGATATTAGAAATCATGTTGTAACTCTTAAATCCTTCTTCTAGAAGTTGAAGGAAATGGACATGAATCTTGGTGATGATTTTTTGGTATAGCACACAATGAGATATCTCTATTTTCAATTTGACTCAATTAGGTCAAACTACAATGCTAAGAGAAAAAATGGAGTATAAGTGGGATGATAGCTATCCTTATCAAAGGGAAAGATGACATAAAAGCCAGAAAAAGCACATTCTGTCTCTTTGATGACTACCAAAGATGGGCCTAATCAAAAAAAGGAAGAATTTTTTCAAGAAAGGTACTTGTAAACTATAATTTAAGAAAGTTGGCACTGTTGTAAATGCCATTACATCTTCTGATGGAAATAAGGTAGAATGGTTTAAGGGAACTTGCAACTACTGTCACAAGTTTGGGTATAAAAAAGTAGATTGTCGTAAGCTTAAGGCTTCCTTAGTAAAGAAAGGTACTTGTTTGGTTATGGTTTGTTTATAATCCTATATAGTTGATATACCCTCAAATACTTGGTGGTTAGACATTGGTGCTATAATTTATGTTACTAATTCATTTTAGGTAGTGACATGCAGAAAAAATCCATCTAATTTGGAGTAGTATCTATACATGGGAAACGGTACCAAAGTCAAAGTCAATTTTTTGGGGACAGTCAAACTACAACTCACTATTGGATATTTTTTTGGAATTGCATAAAGTTACTTACATACCTTTAATTTGGAGGAATTTGATTTCTGTATCTATTTTGGATAGATCCTATTTTAGTTTTCTTTTTAGACATGGAAAAGTTAATTTATACTGTGACTCTCTTTTGTTGGGAAATGAAACTTTATATGTAACTTGTACAAACTTGATCCAGATGATTTTCCCACTTCTTCTTCTTCTCTTAATACTGTTGTTGGTTTCAAACAGTTGAGATCTAATGAAAAATCTTCTATGTTGTAGCATAATCGATTGGGTCAAATTTCTAGATACAGAATGGAAAGAATGGTGAAGGATGGTATACTTCAAGATCTTGACTTTACGGGTTTCTATACATGTGTTGATTGCATAAAAGGAAATTTTACTTCCAAAATTAAAAAGAGTAAAACTAACAGATGTGTGGATGTATTAGAAAAGATCTATTTTAACATTTATAGGTCATTCACATTTCCAGTTATGGAAGATTACAAGTACTTTATCACTTTTATTGATGATTTTTCTCACTATAGTCATGTTGAATTGATTCGTGAGAAGTCTAATTCTTTGGAAGTCTTTAAAGCTAAAGTAGAGCTTCAAAAAGAGAAAAAGATTGAGGCAGTCAATTTTAATAAAGGTGGTGAGTATTATGATAGATATGGTGATACTGGTTGTAATCCTAAGCCTTTTGCAAGGTACTTGCAGGAACGTGGTATGAATGCTTCTTACACAACGCTGAGTACTTCCCAACAGAATGGGATTGTTGAGAGAAAAAACCGTACACTCATTGATATGGTGCGATGTATATTGATCTATTCTTTATTTCTATAATTTTTATAAGGTGAGGCCTTAAAGACTGCAATTTATATCTTGTCCAAAGATACCATATGAGCTGTGGTCAAATAAAATACTAAGTTTGCGTCATTTTCATGTTTGGGGGTGTAAAGCAAAGGTGAGATCCTATAACCCAGAATTTAAGAAACTTGATTCCCAAACTTCCTCCTCCTTTATGTTTTTTTTTTAGTCTTAATAAGTTCAGATTTAGATTTGGTTTATAGTATCGTCTTTTGTATGGATTTTAGTCCGGTCCAGATCTTAAATATGCGATTTCTTCTCAAATCTAGATGTGTTTAGTGGTCAGTTTTTGTTTTCTTTTCTTTTCTATAGGCATGGATCTCAATTGGTACTGACCTTATATAGTCTATCCTACCAAAAGTATAGCCAAAAATAAGTGTTGAAGGCGATAAATTGCTAGTGTTCATTGTTATCTCTTTCTCTGGAAAAATTAGAGTAATCTACAAATTTGTTTGTAGTTGTATTTATAATCAATTTTTCGTCCGTTTTCTTTGAAGAGTTTGAAATTGTAATCCTCATACTTACATTATTATTTGAAATTTTTGCTTCGATTAATGATATTCTCTCGAGGCATCCATTTATATCTGAAAAAAAAGTTCTTACAAAATATAATAATGATATGCTAAACAAGTGTTCATTATAAACAAACATTTCTTAGGGCATCTGCAACCCTTTAAACTAAAATGGTGTAACTTTTATATTAGTATAAGTTTAACTTCATCTTTAATCCATTACACTATTTTTAACACCAAAAAGAATATTCATTGTATGTTACTTTTTATCTTCTTTATATATATATATTTTTTCTAATTCCCTGTTATTTATCCATTTCACCAATTATGCCCATATATAAAATTTTTTTGCACGTATTGATGCAATAACATTTCTGGGGTTTGCTGCAATTCTGGTACAGTTCTTCAAAATTCACAGATTTTTCGTGTAGTATGTACAACGTGTTCATAATTTGGACATGAACAATTTTGTACATTTTCTCTCAAAAAAACTAATTGTCGTGGTGATTGTTCCTTTTCTTATGGGATAATTTGTTCCCTTCAAATCATAGGCCAAATATACCAATTTTTAATTAAAAGTAGAATAATACTATGAATATACCAATATTATGCATCGTAATTGTGCCAAAAATAATGTGACATAAACTTAAATCATATTATGTTAAAGTACATGGAATTATACCATTCAAAGTAGTGATTATTTATGTCAATATGTGTTAAAAATCATACAATATCATTTTGGTACATAATTTTGGTCCAATAATTGACGGCGTTAGCATTATTGGTAATGACAAGTTTACATTTACTTTTGCATTTTCTTGTATTGAAGAGGACGATGTTAATTCCCAGGTAAATGCGATTCCCAAATCATCGATGATACAACATAAGATGTTCCTTACATTTTTTTTTTTTTGGTAGTACTGAAAATCGTGAGAATGCATTTGATTTTTTGATTTAGATTTTATAAATTTTTATTTGTCAAAGTATCAAAAATACCTAATTTAGAAGTCTTACAAAAGATTCAATTCAAAAGACAAATAGTCGATTCTCAATGATCTCACCGCCCTTTTATCTTCTTTTCGATTATATTCCTTGTTTCATTTGATTTGTTCTCTCATTGGATGCTGCCATAATAGTATTATAAGCATTATTGCAAGCATGACCTTTATAGGGTGTAAACTAATCAGTTAGAAAGGCTTAAAGCTACGTTTGGTACGAGGAAAAAAAATGAGAGGAAAGAGAAGGTGAGAGAAAAAAATGAAGAAAAAATGAAAAAATATATTATTCAGTAAAAAAGAAAAAATATGAGAAAAAATTGAGATAGAAAATTGATTGACGAGTTTTATAAAATGTTTTCTCTCCAAATTTGAGAAAAAAAACGGAAAAAAAAACAGTTAATAAATAAGTATAACTTACTAAATTACTCTTATACATCAATTTTAAAAATCATTATATTAAGAGCAAAATAATCATTTAAAATAAATTAGTCCAAACAACAATTATCTTTTTTTCTCACTTATATATTTTATTTCTCTCTTATTTTTTCATTCTTCCTTATTTTTTTTCCTCTTTACCAAGCGGTTCAAAGGTTAAACAATATGGAACATTAGGCTAAAAAGTGGGGAATATGTCGATCGTCCTCACAAAAAGAGAATTAAGACACATTTCTTTCGGGATAGAATTTCATTGTTTATGGATAAAATCACGAAGAGAACTGTAGAAATTTAATAGTCCCGAATAGGGATATAACCAACTTAAGCTAGCTTCCTTTTTTTTTTTTTTTTTTCTTTTCTTCTCCGGGGGATGCAAGTTAAACAATTAAGCCTTCAATGCCTTCCTAATAATTTAAGTATTTAGTGAACTAGTTCACGTATTTAATCAATGGAGTGCCATACAAAATAAGGTCACAGCAAGGTGTTTCACCAAAATAGGAAGAGTACGGGCAACAGGCATGGTAAAAAGCAAAGAAAATTTCCCATTTCTTTTAACTATTGTTACTTTTTAAAAAAAAAAAAAAAAAAAGATACACCCTGCCACTCTGGGACACTGTTCTTGCCAGTTAATCTCTACGACAGGGCCTTTTGCAGAAAATGGCTTCAAAATCTTTTTTCCTCGATCAATTAGAATCGTACCGTACAAACTGTTTGCAATAAGGATAAACTTGGAATTAAATATTATTACATTTGGGCTGTTTTTTGTTTTGTTTTTTTTCAATTTGATTGTAAGCAAATTACTTATAATTTCACTTGAAAATTTGAAATAAAGTAACTTCTTTTCCCTTATTTATATGCAATGAAATGACAATTGGACCGGGGATTGCAAGTGTCCAATTGGACCGCCGAGAGCACGCAAATCGATTCAACACTTCCATGCAATATTACTCTTTAATAGAAAAATCATTTTATTTAATCGAAAGAACGAGTATAAAACAAAAATCAAATTATAGGTTCGAATTTTGATGATGACCACAGGTTCGAATTTTAAAAAAGAAAACACTAGCTAATGTTTAGTTAATGTGTGGTTGGAAGTAATAAATAAGGGAATAGAATAGAATGAAATGGATAGTTTTGGTTTTATTTTTTAATTATGGAAAAATTATTTTTTTAGAATAATAATTTATTTACTTGATAGATTAAATTAAATTAGTAGAAAAGTTATTCTATTTCACCTCTAATTTTATTATGTCATATTTATACATTTTTTATCAACAAAATTTGGAATACTAATATTCACTATTTATTTTCATATTTTGTATAATATTAATTTCTCATAAAATAAAAAATATTTTTATTTAAAATGATTATAAAATTTTTAAAATACTATTACAAAATTTCAGGAAATAACGCTGATATGGACATCAAATTGTACATAACACATCAACGTTATTTTCTGAAATCGTACATAATAGTGATAAATGAATATAACACAAATGTGTTATTTTAGTGTTATGCGATTTGAAAAACAAGTACAGATCTACAGTCACATAAAAATCAATTAGCCCTGCTTGTTCAATATATGTGCGACCTAAAACAACGACCAGAAGTGGCTATTAGCTGACTTGACTCGTCAAAATTGCGATCTCACTTGCACACTATCAATAAGTTCGAGAATCACACTCCAAATAACGTGTGAGCTGCGGTGAATTAATTACTACTCAGAAATTGCAGAATAAAAGCAGGAAATTTTGAGTCAATCCCAATTATCAAGATTATTATCTAATCAAGACAGAGTATTTTGTTAAGCCCAATTTCTCTCAAAAAATCTCAATAGGTGTTATAATAGTTGTACTTTCTCAACTACAAATAAAAGAGAGAACGAAATATTAATAATACTCTTTCTCTCTATTTTTTTTTTCTTTTTATAGTGAATGTAGACCAAAATTACTATAGGCTGAATCATTTTAAATCCAGATGTTGTTTATCTAAATTCTCGTCTTTTATTTAAACTCTTGATATTTACTGTTATTTTTTCAAAAATATATATCTTGTTCCTTATACCAATTTTTAGTAAGAACATATAGTATAACTATGATTTCACCGTATAAATTAACAATGCCTTTTCACAATTTAAATCACATTTCATCACTCAGACATTTGTTTTTTCAAATGATTCATTAACAATTTAACATATCTTCAAAATTGGACTTTAAGATTTAGAAATTTCAAGAGAAAACTACACGAAATATATTATAAATGAGAAACCCATTCAATTTAAATATGAACAAGAGAAACCTGTATTCCATATTTATACCGGTCTAAATCTACCAAAAAAAAAAAATCGTATGTGTAAATCTATTAATGAGGAAAGAAAAAGATACAAAAAAAAAAAAAATCAATTGATTAATCTGACTTAAAAGAGTAATACTAATTATCTCCCTCTCTAGTAACATAGAAAGCATTGGTAAAACTTACGAAGAGGAGAAAGAAAAAATTTTCAAAGGAAGAGCGGCTAGAGTTTACAACATAATGTACTGAATAATCAACTTAAGAGTACTGCTATGGTAATGAACTAATGATAGTAAAAACAATTTATCCTCTACTTACTTAGCCCGAAGTTTAAGAATCATATACATTCCCGGTTAATTTGTTAAAATATAATTGGAAAAGTACAGAGTAAAAAGGGGTAATTAAAAATTTTATGTTTTCCGAATCCAAAACTTAGTAAATAAGTTTTCGGAGTCGTATTTTTTTTAATGTGCAATGTACCCAAATCATTTTTCGGCCTCCTCTCCAAATCCGATTAATCTTGACATAATTTGAATTGAAACACATGCCACAGTGTTTCCTTATAATAGCAAAACATGCCCAAAGTTCTAAATATCAATGAAAATTCATCTTTGGAGGAATATTTTTTTAGATCTTGTATAACCAAAATATTTCTATTCCCCACCCCACTCACAGCTCAGTCCCTCGAAACCCAAATATTCATATTCATATAAACCAGATAACCAAATCTCTCTCTCTCTCTCTCTCTCTCTCTAAATATCCTTACCTGGTTACAACTCCACGTGGACCCCACTTTTCCTTTCGCACCTTTCTTTCCACCTCGGCGCGTCTTTTCACTCCCTTTTTAAATCGCGTGACTCATTCCCATTCCTCCTCCTCTCTCTCTCTCTCTCTTTCTCACTCTGCTCCCTGAAAAAGCTGTTCTGCTCTCTCTCTCTCTCTCCTCCGCCTCTGAATCGTGTTTTCGGCAGTCGCTTTCTCCAACTCTAGCAAATATTTTTCACAAACCACCTCTCTCTCTCTCCTCTCTCTCCTCTCTTTCTCTCTATCTGGGTCTGTTTTTAAAAAGGCCTTTGTGGTTTCATTTTCAATATACAAAACCCCTGTTTTCTCTTTCGCCACCAATTTGTTCTCCTCGCGCTCTCTCTCCCCTCTGCTTTTTCGGGTTTTGGTTTCGGTTAGGACCCGGGGACTGCTCACCGGACAAAACCCATATAGGTGTTTGGCTTAAAGCAGCATCAGAAATCTCCTTCTCTTTTATTTTGGGTTCTCTGGTTCTACTAGTAACTGCTGCTACTACTGTTTGGAGATGGCTGATGGTTTAGACGACGCTGAGTTTTGGCTCCCTCCCCAGTTTCTCACCGAGGACGATGTGCTCACGGGCGTCACTAATAGCCAGACTAAGAAATATGATGGTTATGGGTTTGCTTTTGGGTCCGAAACCGACGCCTTGAACAGGCCTTTGTTCCCGAACGAGTTCCCTTGCGGTTTTGGGTCTCTTGGGGTTCCGTCGGATCTAAGCTCTCCGGTTGAGTCGGTGGTGGGTTCGAGTGAGACCGAGAGTGACGAAGAGGATTACCTCGCTGGCTTGACCCTCCAAATGGCTCGCTCTACCTTAGAGGACGGTTTCAAGAACACTGTCCCTGAAAATGGAAAGGTATGAGACTATGAGTGTAGGAATGGTTCCTAATATTCTACTTTTTTTTAACTTTTTCTTCGATTTTCTTTTTCCGATTTGGGTTCTTGGATTTTCGTCTTCTTCAGCCATGGACTATGTCTGGTTCGCCTCAATCGACGCTTTGTGCAGTTGGGAGTGGTTGCGGACAGGGATCGAGCCGTGAGAGCCCAAAAGCTCATTCACGCGTCGCGTCGCCGCCGGAGACTTGGGATCTTCTCAACGCCGCCGCCGGAGAAGTCGCCAAGATGAGGATGAACGAAGAAGAGTACAGGTTTTACCATAGCAGGGGTCTCTTATGCCCTCCGAGAAAGCCTTCTCCGGTAGGCAACCCCGTAAACGCTGATATGGGTTTTTACATAAACCAGTCCATTTCTCAGAAGCAACTGCAATATTCTCAGGTGCTTACTCTTATGGAGTTCGCTTGTTCGTACTTTTTCTCTTTCATAGTCTGTTACCGAAGCTTTTTTCTTCTCCTGTTTCAGTTTCAGCAGCTGAGGCACCAACAAATGATGAAGCAGCAGAGCTCGGCGTTTTGGGGTTCGAATACTACTCAGTCGAAGCTGGCCGGACGGTACCAGATGCACCAGACCCAACCAATGGTCCATAACGGAGGAAGGAACGACGAGTTCGTGGTTACCAAAAAGGGTCGACCTCTGGGCTTGTCTCCATCTGCATGGCCTCCACTCCGAGCTCAGAGCCAGCCAAATGGGTCTGGAATGAGAGCAGTCTTTCTTGGAAATCCTTCGGCTAAAAGGGAATGCGCCGGAACCGGTGTCTTCTTGCCTCGCCAAGTCGGGAACCAACCCGAAACTCGTAGAAAGCCAGGTACTACGACGCAGTTTCAGTTCTTTAACACCAGTACAGCTGTTTCAATTAATGGTTTCGAGTACTCCAAAACGTTTATTGTTTCGTCATTGAATCTAGTGGTTCACATCATTAAGTTTTCCGCGTTTAAGGAATTAATTACAGGAACCTGATTGCGACTCTTGAACTTTTTGTTTCTGGGTATTTTGTATTTTTGTGGTATAATTTAACATTTATCTTCCTATATTTTTTTTGAGATTTTAGTTTTTTTGAACGTTACTCGTTTTGTTTTTTTGTCAGCTTGTTCGACGGTTTTGCTTCCCGCTAGGGTTGTCCAGGCCCTGAACTTGAACTTGGAGGACGTGTGTGCCCAGACCCAGCTTCAGCGGCCTCGCTTTAATGGAAGATTTGCTCCTGACTCTGGTAAAAACTCTCCTTCGGTTTCTATTTTAAACTGAATTTTATTATATTAATGGAGTTAAAGTTTATACTTGGTGGATGTTTGACATGCAGATGTGACTCTAAGGCTTCGGAGTGACAATGTCGTTTCTCATCAAAAGCGCAACATGAGGTCTCAGCCACCAGTGAACCATGAGATTAGGCTACCCCAGGACTGGACTTACTAGCCTGAAGCTGCTCTTACTTGGGATATATCTACTAATTGCTTTCTTTTTAGGGAAAAGAAAAGGGTAATAGAAAGTGAAAAGGTTTTTAGAGTTGTTAGCTTGCTATATAGATTGTTAGTAGTACAGAAAAAATAGGTCAAGAAAGAATGAAAGAAAAGGAAGAAGGAAAATATGTGATGATGAAAAATGGTGACCATTCAGTTCTTTTGGGTTAGGTTTAGATGATAAATAATAAAATGTCTTTACTTTTGGTTTAAAAGGGATATATGATGGTTACGGTGCTACCAGTCATAGCAACGGCCTTTGTTCTTGTGGGTTGTGCTAAAGGAAGAAGAAGGTGGTGGATTTTTGTTGTCCCTCTTTTGTTTTTGTATCAGGGATGATATGATCAAGTTGGAGGTCATTCGTTATTCTCGCAGTTTCAGCTTTTTCATTGTTAACAGTCCCAACGTCCACTCACCTTTTCGTTATAAATAAAATGATTATATTTTCCAATTACCCCTCTGTTGTTACTTTATTATCTCTCTTTTTTTGCAATTATTTCCATTAATCAGGCCACTGATTTTGCTGGCTGAATTTTGTCAATTATGTGTTAATATGGCAATTAAATTAATTGTTAATGACTTTTATAAAAAAGTTGATACTGACTGACACATACTTCTAAATTCGCCTCTGGAAGTTCCTAGCAGAGAGCTTCGCACTCTCTTCGAGACCCGGCAAAGCTGGTTTTCCGGTTTGTTTAATGTCGTGACTCGATTTTGTTCAATGGTTTTTGGCTTTGCTTAGTTCATATGACTAAATAATGTTCGATTAATTATGATATTTAAAGTCATAAATGAAGTCCAATAAACTTGATTTGAAATGTAATTTGGATTGCGACTCGGTGTGGCCTTTTTATAAACTTAGGGAGGAAGAATCGTCGATGCGAAATAAATATGGGGAAAGCCTTTTTGCTGTTCAGCTGTGGACCAGTAGCGTGTGCCTTCGGCTTTTACACGTGTCGGCCATCCATCTGTCCTCTGCTTTTATGATTTTTTTTTGTACTTTCTTTATTCGTTTTATTTTTTCTTTGCTGTTTCTTTCGGTGTTAAATTATAAGATTTTTTTGGCCAACGAGGCTAACTCGGCTAGTATGAGTGTGTGAATTTGGAGTGTGTCATTTTTTTTTTTTTTTTAATTTACAGTAAATGGTGGTATTAATTTAGTCTTATTTTTTTAAAAAAAAATTATAAGATTCTCTTTATAAAAAAAAATTGTAAGATTCTCTAATATCGAAATTAATTATCATATACTATATGCAAAATATGTAAGATATGGAATGGAAATGTACAAAGTGTAACTAAACCAATTTTAGACATACACATGCATATTCTCATCCTTATTCTTCCTTGTTTGGAAAGGAATAATACACCCATGACCTTTAAAAATCCGGGTTCTTTTTCGTACAATTTAGCGTACGAAAAGATACACTACCATTCTACCACCAGTTATAAGTCCCTTTGATTAAATTGTAAACGCTTTAGATTTATATCTTTACTTTGTATACTTGCTTTTATGTCAAATTGCAAATGAAAATGTGTTTTCAAACGTTAAATGATAAAGAAAGATTATCAAATCAGAGGGTAATGGCATGGATTTTTAATACTATTTGATGTACGTGCTTTATCATCTTTCAATTTCAATAGGTGTGTTAAAATTAATTACTAATAGTAAAATGATGTCATTTACTAATTAAATAATGATAATTTATCTATGACTTTAAATCGTACCACCACAAAAAGAAGTATAAGAATAGGCAGTCTAAAGAAAAGTAGGATAAACCGTTGGATTTATACTATTAATGTTGTCAATAACACTACTTTGTGAACTACACAATACGTATCCTGGTCTTGTATAGATTCTGTGTTAAGACCCATATGATTAAACTATTTTACCATGTTACTATTTGTTTTACATATTATTTAAGCGAAAAAGAAAAAGAAAAAAAAAAGGTGTGTAGTTAAAGGCGGAAGTGGTGGTTAATTGAATAATGTGGGAAATTGTGGAGGTGGAGGTGGAGGTGGAGGTGGAGGTGGAGGTGGCGGAGGGGTGACCGATTGAGGGAGGTGTTGGTGTTGTTAGAAAGGCAGAGGCAGAGCGACTGGGAGGCACGTAATTAGAATTTAGAGTGGGACGTGACAGAGAGGAGTGGTTGTGTTGCGTGGTGGTTGACAGCGTTACACACACCCGCACCCCCACGTGCTTCGCTGGAGCTCACATGGCTCGCACGACTTTTGGTCTGTGGGACGGAGCGTGTGACTCTCACACCTCTGTTCGGGCGCTTGGGAGTTGTCAGACGAGAGACGAGAGTGTGCGTGTGCCTGCCATTGCCTTTTTTTGGCGGCCTTGTCTTTGACTTGGTCCTCCTCACTCACTCACTCTCGCTCCACTGTTTCCCGCGAATGCGCTCTCTCTCTCTCTCTCTCCGCTTGAACCATGTTTGGTGTGAGGAAAAATAATTTTAATGAAAAAGCGTAAGGAAATAAATATTTTGATCCTTTAGTAAAAAGAAAAAGAGAAGGGAAGAAAAAAAAGTAGGGAGACATATTTAAATATTTTCTTCTAAAAAATAGAGAGAAAAAAGAGGAAAAAAAATTATTTACTTATATTTTAAAATAAATTTATCAAATTAACATTATTTATTATTTTTAAAATTTTAATAAAAAAGTAAGATAATTATTTTAAAAAATATTTTTTTTTTCTTCGTATATATTAAACAACGATATAGGAAAGATATTCTCTTTTATCTAACAATTTTTTTTCTCCTAATTTTTCTTTCCTCTCTATCAAATATATGATATAACTGGCGTAGAATCTTTTTTATTTTTTTCGAAAAACAAATCTTTTCTATAAATTAAAAATAATGCTATATGGTATTTAGGATAAATTACACACAAAAATAATCCTAAATTATAAAAATTGAGTATTCTACAATTCTAGTTCTGAAATATAAATTATGCAATATAGTAATTTGAGATTACAAATTTGTGAAAAATTGATATCATGATGTGAATGTTTTTAAATAATGTTAGTAATATAAAAAATAAAATACCCTCCAAACTAAGTAGAAGAGGAAGAATACTTAACCTAGTTTAATGAATGATGTTATTATTATTTGTTATTAAAATTAGTTAAAATTTATGCATTTGTCAATTTTCACAAAAATCTTAATCTTGTAGAGAGTAAATCTTAAAATTAAAATTGTAGAACACAATGAACTTAGAGTACTTTTTTTTTCTTTCTTCACAATTTGCCCAAATTTCAAATTCAACGGTTATTTTCCCCTTAAAAAAATAGCTAAAAAAGAAATAGTAACAATGGTGTTCATGAGCAATAAAAACAAAAAGCAAAGTATTTTTTAATACTGTAGTATCTTTTATATAATTAAATACAGAAATGTAGTGACAATTTTTTTAGAATTGAAAAAAGTGTTTCGATAGTGGGTATTTTTTGATTTTCTTTTATGGACACCAATTAGGGAGTACTCAAAATGTGAGAGTTGATAACCATTTACCACGTTAAGCATGTACTAAAATTGCCAAGTATTTGAATAGACGTTTGAGTCTTCATTTTTTTTTTCATACTTTGGTGTGGACCTTGCAAAAGAACAGCCTACAATATCGTTTGATTTTCTTTTTTTTTTTTCGTTCTTTTTCTTACTTAACAGCCAACCTTCGTCTTTTTCTCTTTTCATTTGGTTAACCATGAATTTTCAGGACATTTGTAACAGTTTGTCATTAGTGGTCAAGAAAATTTTAGTCCATAGTGTGTCAACATTTATTGCTATGACCGCTAAATCATATGTTATCTCAAAATGAAATTGCATTAATAATAGTTTCTCAAAATGCGACCATACTAGATATTAGTTGTATGTTTAAAATATTAAATAAATTGCTTGATTCACATATCAAATATAGAAAACAAATTAGTGAAATGAAGATATTTATACATCTTGAATTCACGAGATATTAACGCAACAATAAACCTTAAATCTTATCCGTATGAAATACAAAATCAAATGCACTTGCAAAATATAATATGCTATTTCTATGTTTAAGGTAGCTATCTCCCTCCTCCCCTTTCTAACTCCCACTCGTGGATGATGTTTCTTTCTTGTTATCTTATTCTACATTAATAATTATTGGTTGTGATCACTAGGAAATATACCTACCAATTTAATAATGGTATTTTGACATTTTAGGGTTCATACAAGTTTGGTAAGTCATTCCAAATCTATTGCTTTTACTCATGAAATTTTTGGAAGAGGCACAGCACATAATCTTACTTCTTAGTATACGTACATAAACTAATCAATTTAAGCAGTTACTTGAACAATGTGAGTTTCAGGGGATTTCTAATTAGTTAACTCTGTTTTTAATCACCGGCTCATTTTTTGCTTTATAAGCACTCTTGTAAGTGTTTGTCTTTGGTCTTTCTAAATCAAATATATTAATAATATTGGGTTACACGTTAATCCTATAAGTGGGTCATGCGATTTATAACAGTTATATAATATTAGGACGGTCTAATTAAGTATAGTAATTAAGTGATCTAATTATAGGCTCAGGAAATTACCTATTAAATATGAACTGTGTAATGTGTGGTTACCTAATTCTATTCCAATAAGGACTGATGTGGTCTCTATTGGCTACTAGTATATGAGAATATAACTATTAGGGTTTTGGTTACCTAATTCTAGTTCCCAAGTCAAATAGAATATGTGCTCTTCTCTTCTGTCTCCATCAACAAAGAGAGAACCCATTGAGTATACATAGAGTATTCTGCCTGTGGAAGATCTTCTACTCTCATACTCTAATTAATTAATCACTTTCGCTTATGTGATCTTATCCTTTGCTATCAAACTCAATGGATTCATATTAGTCACAAGTTTTCTCTCAGNTTAAATTGCTTAGGATAATCATGCATATCTCTATTTTGTGATATATTTACCTGTTTGATTTTTAATGTTTAGATATAACATGTATGATTGATGAATTTTTCATAATTTTGTTGAGATATTGAGTATTTGAGAGTTGAATTCTGAATTTTGGATTATAAAATTTGCAGATTAAGGCGAAAAATTGTATTAGGTCTGAGTTACTCGATTTTAAAATCGGGTAATTAATACTAAAGCTGGAAACTTGTCGCAGAATAGAAAGCTAGCATTGTGGTACCAATCATTGACGTCATAATGCCGCACTCAAGCCGCGGTGGTGTTGTAGCACCGCCATTCAATTACGGTGATGCCGCAGCATTATCACATGGGTTTAGAATTTTTTTTTAGATCAAGTTTTTGACCTAAATGAGATTTACTATCTAATAGGATTTATTGTCAATATTTGATTATTTTACTGAAGAGTACCACTTACAAGTTAATAAGTTAGCCCAAAGGAAGACTTGTTGATATTTTCATGGGTATCTTGTGATGGAAGACCACCTTATATATTTATATCATACTAGTGTATCTTATTTTTGTATGCTTAGTTTATGACATATTTGAATGTGAGTTGTTATTGTTCTTTTTATTCTCTGTTCAGTTTCTACTTCAAGCATATCTATTAATTTGAATTCAATTCTTGTGCTTAATGGCATAAACTTCAAGAAGTGGAAAGAGCACGTTATAATTGTGCTCGGTTGCATAGATATAGACCTCACACTCAAGAAAGAACAATATGCTGCTCTTACAGATGAAAGTTATGCTACGAATATTAAGAACTTTGAGCAGTGGAAATGTTTTAATCGTATAAGTATTATGATAATGAAATATTCCATACCTGAGACCATTAGGGGCGTTGTGCCAAAGGTTGATAATGCTCAGGTGTTCCTTGACGCAATTGAGGAATGTATCGAAAAGAATGAAAAAGTGGAAACAAGTACCATGCTGAATAATTTTCTTGCCATGCGTTATAAAGGTAAAAGGAACATTAGGAAATACATCATGGAGATGTCCAATTTGGCTTCAAAGCTAAAGACACTTAAGTTTTATTGGATGACTTGCTTGTGCAATTAGTTTTACTATCTTTTTTGCCATAATTCAGTCAATTTAAAGTGAGCTACAAAAACGAGACAGAAAAATAGACTCTTAATGAGCTAATATCTTAGTGTACATACAAGAAGATGATAGATTGGAGCGAGATAAGATAAAGAGTACTTACTTAACAATAATGTTTCAAGATAAAAAAAGAAAAAGGACTATGGATAAAGGAGATGTATCTGGGACTTCACGTAATAAAGTGCAAAAGAAATAAGATGAGAAATGAGCTTGTTTATTCTGCAAGAAGACAGGACATGTGAAGAATGAATGTCCCAAATATGCCATCTAGCATATCAAGAAGGGTAAGCTTTTTAATTTTGTCTATTTCTGAGGTTAATTTTTCTTCTATACCCAATCATACTTGGTGAGTGGATACCTATGCCACAATTACATAAGTGTGTCTATGTAGGTTTGTCTGAGGAGTCGTCTGCCAAATAATGCTGAAAGATACATCTATATGGGCAACGACGACATAACTACAGTAGAGGCAGTAGATATATTTAGGTTGCAATTAAGTTCCGGTTTATTTTTAGATTTGGATGAGACATTCATTGTACCGTCATTTAGATAGAATTTAATTTTCATTTCAGTTTTGGACAAATCAGGTTATTTTTGTTCATTTGAAAATAATAAATTTAATCTTTTTCAAAATTACAATATTATTGCGACTAGTACTTTAATTGACAACCTATATAAAGTCGACACTATTACCTCAATTAATAAAACTTTGCATGTCGAAAAACGTGGTACAAAATGTAAGACCATTGAGAATTCCTCTATGTTATGGCACAAGCGATTAGGACACATCTTTGAATAGAGAATATATACATCATCTTGTGTTAGATGAAATTCTTGATCCTCTTGACCTCACAGACTTCACAGTTTGTATTGAGTGCATTAAAGGTAAATAGACAAATATACGTAAATTAGGTGCTAATAAGAGTTCCAGTGTCTTAGAACTGATTCATACTGATATTTACGGTCCATTCCCTATGGTTTCCTAGAATGACCAATAGAATTACATCACGTTCATAAACGTTACTCTCGCTAGGTGTACCTATATTTAGTTTATGAGAAGTCACAACTGCTGGACGTATTTAAAGCTTTCAAAGCCAGAGTTGAAAATTAACTCGACAAGAAAATTAAAGCCGTCAAATTCGATCATAGTGGTGAGTACTACGGTAGGTATGATGAATCCAATGAACAACGTCCAGGACTCTTTACTTAGTACCTAGAGGAATGTGGAATCGTCCTATAATACACAATGCCAGGGAAATGTAGCATGAAAGGTGTTGCTGAGCAACGAAACTGAACACTTAAGTATATGGTAAAGAGTATGATCAATCATTCCTCTTTACCTGAATTACTCTAGAGATAAGCACTTAAGACTATAGTTCATATACTTAACAGAGTACCTAACAAATCAGAAGCTAAAATCACATATGAACTTTGAACAGGCAAGAAGCCTAGCATTAGGCACTTGCATATTTTGGGTTGTTCGGTTGAGGCAAGGCCATATAGGCTACATGAAAAGAAATTAGACTCAAGAACAATAAGCTGCTATTTTGTTGGCTACGCTGAAAGTTCCAGAGGTTTCAAATTTTATGATCCCTCTACTAAGTCCTTTTTTGAGACAGGTAATGCGAGATTCCTTGAGGATGTTGAGATTCGGGGAGATAAGGTTAGAGATATTGTGTTTGAGGAGGAGTTCGTTTCTCTTCCTATAGTTACTATTGAAAGTGATTAGACTCTTTTGCCTGATATTATTTAAGAAATAAATTCGAAAATTCAAGACAATATTCTATAACTCTCTATTCCACGTGAGGAAATTGCCTTTGAAGAGTAACCTCAATAACCTCAAAAAGAAGTGCCATTAAAGAGATTTATTAGGGAAAAGAGAAATGCGATTCTAGATGATTACATTGTCTATCTCCTAGAACATCAGTTTGATATAGGAGTAGAAAATGATCCAATCCATTTCACTCAAGCCAAACAAAGTTCAAAATCCCAGTAGTGGTTCGCTGCCATAGAGGATGAGGTGAAATCCATAAAAGATAATGACATTTGGGATCTCGTCGAATTACCAATAGAAAAGAAACCTATTGGTTATAAATAGATTTTTAAAACCAAAAGGAATTCTAAAGGCAATATCGAGAGATATAAGGCTCGTCTAGTTGCTAAGAGTTTCACTCAGAAAGAAGGCATTGACTATAAATTGACTTTCTCTCCAGTTTATTCGAAAGACTCTTTCAAAATAATTATGACACTAGTAGCTTATTTTGACCTGGAGCTACATTAAATGGATGTAAAGTTTATATTTTTCAATGATAAAATTGACGAAATAATTTATATCGTACAACCAGAAAACTTTGTAACTAAAGATCCAAAGTTTATGGTCTATAAACTAAAGAAATCTATCTATAGTCTCAAACAAGCATCTTGTCAATAATTTATAAGTTCCATCAAGTTATTTTCTCTTTCGGTTTTGAGGAAAATTTGGTAGATGGATGCATTTATCACAAGTTCAATGGGAGCAAATATATCTTACTGGTCTTATATATCGATGACATACTTTTGGCAAGTAATGATTTAGGCTTACTGCACAAAACCAAGATATTTCTATCAAACAAATTTGAGATGAAAGATCTTGGGGATACCTCTTTTGTATTATGGATTAAAATACACTAAGATCGCTCTCATGGCATTCTTAGGTTATCACAATTGAGCTATATCGAAAAGATACTCGATAGATTTAGCATGAGTAAAGGTGCCCTAAGAGATGCACCCATTGCTAAGGATGATAAATTCAGTCTCATTCAATGTCCCAAAAATGAGTTTGAAGCTAAAGAAATGTAGAAAATCCCTTATGCATCTGGAGTAAGGAGTCTGATCTATGCTCAGATATGTACACGTCTAGATATACCGTATATAGTTAGAGTATTAGGCAGATATTTAAGCAACCCTGATATAGATCACTGGACAGCAGCAAAAAGGGTTTTACGATATTTACAGAGAATAAAAGATTATATGCTCACTTATTAAAGATCTGATCATTTAGAGATCCTGGGGTATTCCAACTCTGATTACGCTGGATGCCTAGATAGAATGAGATCCATTTCAGACTATATTTACCTGTTTGCTGGAGGAGTTGTATCATAGAAGAGTGCTAAGAAGATGCTCATAACTTCTTCCACTATGGAGGCAGAATTTATAGCTTGTCATGAGGTATCGACTTAAGGGATATGGTTACGGAATTTTATCACCAGGCTACGAATTGTCGATGATATTGAAAAGCATTGAAGATATATTGTGATAACAGAGCCCCTATTTTATATTCTAATAACAATATAAGCTCGTCAAAGTCTAAATACATAGACATTAAGTTTTTAGTTATTAAAGAAAGAGTTCAGAGTCAGCTAGTCTCTATAAAACATATCGGAACTAACTCTATGTTAGCTGATCTGCTCACCAAAGGTTTAACACCTAAAGTGTTTCATGAGCATACTGCTCATATGGGTGTTGTACCATTTAAGGATATTCAAGATTAGTCGGAGTTAGAGTTTACGAGTTCTTTTGTGATAGACACATTTATTATTTGATATCAATAAAGTGATCGTTTTCTTTTATACTTTGAATTTATATTTCATTTTCTTTCTATTTGATGTTTTGAATAGAGTTGCGATAGAAAGACTAAAGTTGATTCGTTAGAATCATAAAGTAGAACCAAATGGAAATAGACATGTAAGAGTACTACATATTCATACTTAATTTGTATTATTGTGTGTATTGATTTGGTAATCATTAATGGTTTAATTGCCCACCTAAGTGCAATGAAAGTCCTTTTAGTTTCATGTTAATATACAAGATAGTTTAGATTGTCTTAATGAGTAATTTCTTAATAGACAACAATAAAATGCGCACTCAAGTTTTCATTATATAATTGTCTCAGGAAAACCCATATAGCCCAAGTAAGAGATTGTTGGGTTAAACGTTAACCCTATAAGTGGGCCATGGTATTTTATAACAATTATATAATATTATGGCCGTCTAATTAAGTGAGACCATTAAGCGATCTAATTATGAGTTTAAGAAATTACTTATTAAATATGGATTATGTAATGTGTGGTTTCTTAATTCTAGTCCAATAAGAATTGATGGAGTCTCTATTGGTTACTAGTATATAAGAACATAACTATTAAGGTTTTAGTCTTGAAGCCAAATAAAACGTGTGCTTTTCATTTCTGCCTCCATCAACAGAGAAAGAACCTATTGAGCATATATAGAGTATTTTGACTGTAGATCGCTTCTGCTTATGTGATCTCATCTTTTACTGTCAAACTTAAAGAATTTAAGTTAGTCACGAATTTTCTCTCAACAAATATTTTCCTGACAATTTAGCATAATAGATTCTAAGATTGTATTTGGTTTAACAATCTGTTACGTATATTTAACAAACAAATCCTGCCTAATCCTATATTCTTACTAGTAATTATCTATAGCCTGTTTTTTCTTTTATTGGAAAAATTAGGCTGCCCGCATTATATAATACTGTCACTCTTTCTGATAAGAAATTGTGAAAATAATATTTTTCTAAGCTTTGAAAGTTCTTATGGCGCGAAAACGAAAGAAAACAGACTGCGGGGTCTCTATATATACTACGGCTGGTGAATATATATATATATCAGCAAGATAGGGACACACTGTGAAGAAAAAATATTGTTTATTAAGTTATACAAATAGGGTAATAAACTTTATTTAATTGATCCAGAGTGTAACTAGACTCGCTTCTAGTGTAGAAATTGTTCATTCTAGACTCAACGTTGCCATCTCACGTTTCCAAAATTTGTTTGTACTGCAAGTTAAATGCACCCTTCTTGTCACTTGTAAGGCTCATTTATATACATCTCTCCACAAGCAATGTGGACACTGGGATCAAGTACAAATAACGAGTGATTTCTAATATAGTAAAAGCATTCTACCCAATTTTATTTTTTGTTTATCAAATTTTGTAGCTATATCTCCACGTGATACTTGACTTAATACCTAATTTTAATTGACGAGGCACAGGATGACATGACTAGATTTCATTACACTTATCAATAAGAACGTGACGACAAGTTAATTGTGTCATATATGGCTTAGTGTCACTCATATTTGAAGAACAAGTTAATTGAGTGAACTTTTATAGTGTTATCAATCTTCAAATAGCTAGAGTGTGTTTCTTGAGAAATTTCCAAAAGTCAATCGTTTGCTCAACGAACCAACCAAACAACCAACAAACTCCTCTTTTTGAAGTCATACCCAATAATATAAAAAGCAAAACTTAGACATCAAAGTACTAGAGCTAGATAAATTGTTCATTACTGTACATATGTCAGATATGGATATGTATAAATTGAAGTTTTGGTGTTTGAACACTTCAATTATACATATATGAGATTTTTTTTTACGACTCGTCAATTATGGGAATTGTGTTCCTTAAAAAAAAAAAGTATGAGAAGTCTGATTTACGCTTGGTTAGTCTTAATTTTTGTCTCCTTGCGCACAACATACTTCTCTTTACCTATCGACTCAAAACTCCTCTGATAAAACAAAACTCCGTGATTGATGTTTTATATACTATTTATTTTTCCAAGTTGGGTATTTTTTTTTTAAATAACAAGTTGGGTATGTTTACGAAGGAAGTAGTAATTAAGCTAATCCAATTGCTTCACAAATGGAACCGAAGAGAAAATCATATAGAGTTATTATATATCATGACATGATATATAATATATACCTGATAGTATAAAGGTGGCGAATGCGTCGTCATCATTTTATGCCTACGTTCGTATTCCCATCATATTAAATTCTATAGTATTGAATTAGCTAATACAAAATTGTATTATTGTATACTCTAACTCTTGTAAATATATATTATACATTTTTTAATATTATTTGGAATATTCAAAATAACTAACCTTTTGTTAGTAGAACATCTTTTGGCAAAGGCGTCACGCATATATGTTCTATACGTTCGCATTCTATATATAATACAAATTGTTGAATTAACTTAATGTAGTACGGTATATGCATGTTGTATCGTCTTGCAATTATATATTCTATATAGTTCTTTTTTTTTTTTTTAAAAAAAGTTATTACGTACTATATAGTTTTGTAGTGAATAACATTTGAAATATTCAAATGTTCGTTCGTGAAATATTAATAAACTATTTTATCACGGATAAATATTAAAATTTTCATGTAGACGATTAGTTCTAAGTTTCTAACTTCTAATGATAATACAATATGTTTTGTATATATTTATAATAACTGGACGTTTTATCTGATTCAACAATACGTACGGTATACAACATATTTAAAAGCAAAAAGTAATAGCTTAATTATTTACCTCATTTACATAACATAACCAGATACAACTTTTATGCAGTACGAAATTAATTCAGATATTGAGAACAAAATTACATGGAATTAATGGTATTGGAATATTCTTCTTATTATAAAGATTTTACAAACCATTTCGTCACTTGACAAGCATGTTTTTCCATTTATAGGTGGTTGATATTAAGGTTTCTGTTAAATAGAGCATGAGCTAACTATGCTTGAAGTTTGAAGAAAACAGGAGGAAGTTAGATTAGGAAAATGTATATTTTGTTAAATGACATGTTCATGTGGATTCGATTTAGTTAGAAAATACTAGAATACAGCTACTAGACTTACTAAAGCATATCAATTCAATCTGTGAAAAGTATGGATTCAAAATAATGTTACTATTAACATCTTGTTATTTAAATGGTAAATCTTATTACATATATTTTCTGAAAAAAAGAACTACTTAGAAAATGACAATTCTTTTGTACACAGACATATAAAAATTCGGTGGAGAATTCACATGTAAGTGTAAAAAAAAGTACATTTAAGATAGAAAAATGCTAAATTCAATTTATTGTCTAATTAGTTGATATGTTGACTCTATTAATCTCTATAATATTATTATAATATAAAATATTTTAATAAAATACACGTTTCAAGTCAAGGCAGAAAGTGGTTCTGACACTCCTCCTTAAGATATTTTACATCATTAGTTTGACCCAAACTTGTTATAATGGATACATATGTTTTTCTCTTTTGAAAAATGGAGGTACCTTTTGATTTTACAAAAACACGGATTTAAAACATTTGTCTAGTGATCATAGAGATAAGTTTCTGATATTTTAAAAAATAACTGTACAAAGTAAATTTATTCTGTAGTTGATTAATTACCGAATGAAATTAATAGGCTATGGTTCATTCTGATAAGTGATAACTGGTAAGCTACATTGACTTATGCAATCAATTAAAGGAAAATTTACACAGATGACATTGATTTGGATTCAAATGAGTTTTTCTTCGAAAATGTACCAAACATGTTTTTGGGTTCTTAGAAAAGTTATTTTTTTTAATGTCAAAAAAGAAAAAGAAAAAAGATATTTTTCTACAAAAGTTATTTTAGTGAAAATACTCCTAGTAAGTTTCACCTCCCATTAATCAATCGTGTGCTCAAGTGGAGAAGCCGTTGACAGCGTGCCACGTGTTAAGTCTGTAACGGCTTAAAACAAAGCCGGCCCGCGGTTGTTTGGTGAACTACTATATGGCGCCAAATAGTTATAGATATATCCTGCACGACTCTTCACCGTAGCATTTTATGCCCTAGCGACGATCAATAAAATCAACGGTCGTGATCTCGTTCACTATTTTTATTTTATTTTTCTAGTTAAAAAGAAAAAAAAAAAAATAGTTGAAAAAACAAAAACATATAGATGAAGTCTGTAAAATCCGGTCTTGGTCACTGAAATCTGAAAATCGACGACTCTGTCAATTGGTCTCGATTCGTCTTCTTCAACTAGCTGAATTTCAGGTAACGAAGTCTTTCAATGAGAAAATTCTCTTCATTTTTCGGTGGTGAATCTCGAATTATTGTAATCCATTTGTTTGGATGATAAGAATTTGTGGGAAAATTTAACCTAGGGCAAAATCAAACTCTGCAATTTGTTTGTTTTATGAGGCTTATGTAACTTGGAAATTAAGAATTTTTAGATTCATTTTTGGATTTTGTTTTCTTAAATTTAGTACATTATTAATATATGCTGTGTGGTACTGACTGCTAATCTAGATTCTGGGTTATTGTAGGCTAATTTGATAAATTTTTTGGAGACGTTGATTGACGATGGCTGTTGAAGAAGATGCAGAACAAGGTTTTATGCCACAGAAGAAGAAATCTTCTTCTGATGAAGATAAGAGGTATTTAATTTTTCCCCCCCAATTTTATTTATTTATTTATTTTTTTCTGATTTGAATTAGTCAGTGAAAATTTGTCACTTCAACTGAATCTTGGTATATATTTCTTTTTGTAATGAAAAGGAGGAAGAAGATTGTTCCTGGAAGTTTGATGAAAGCTGTAATGCGGCCCGGTGGAGGTGATTCAAGACCGTCTGATGGTGATCAGGTTTAAGTACAAGTTAATTTTTATGTTCAGCTTAGAGCCTCTTAGCCAGGAAATATGAAATGTGTGATATAGATGTGTGGTTGTCACAATAGAGCTTACGTTTTTCCCAGGTCATTTATCATTGCACCATCCGAACATTGGACGGAGTTGTTGTTGAATCTACAAGAGCAGACCATGGAGGTCAGTTTATTTTCTGCTACTTTCAACGTTTTAAACTCTGTCATACACTACCAACTAGAGCGAGTACAGTGAAATTTCAACACCCATTTGTTTGTAGTCCGAATGAAAAATGCAAGTAGTATTCCTTTTCTCCATAGTTTAAAGGTTCTCCATTCTTCTTACCTTTAACATATCATAGGAAGCAATTCATTTTTTTTTTTTTCTGATGATTATCTTTATGTGCAACAATTCATTTTGCTTGTGCAAGAATTACTTTTTAATGAACCTTCGACTGCATATTGTGGATTGACAGTTTGATCACCAAGCTTCGAGCAAAATAAAGTCAGAGCTGAATCTTTTTTCTATTCTAATCTATTCATTTCATTAAGTATATTAACAGGCAAGGGTATTCCAATAAGAAATGTTCTGGGCAAAAGCAAGATGATATTGGGATTGCTTGAAGGGATTCCATCGATGCTGAAGGGTGAAGTAGCAATGGTAATGCTTTCCTGGTCACCTCGCTTTTATGTCTGTTAAAGTAGAGGAAAATTC
The DNA here is from genome assembly GCA_002914805.1 of Parasponia andersonii. NCBI lineage: Eukaryota > Viridiplantae > Streptophyta > Magnoliopsida > Rosales > Cannabaceae > Trema > Trema andersonii. The sequence goes on from JXTB01000135.1 coordinate 840,509, forward strand.
AGAAAGAAAATGGAGCAACACATCTTAGTATTCTTTCAGTTTTTAATCTAAAGCATCTGTACTATTTTACCCAAGCAGCATTCTTTTAATTTTGCGTATCCCAAACATTGGGGAATGCTTTTGGTTCTTGCCTCTTGGGGTGTATATGCTCGAATTGAGAAAACAAGACCCCCTACCCCCACCCCCACCCAAAATAATAATAATAATAATGAAAAGAAAAAGAAAATGGCAGCAGCAACTAGAAATCTAGTTTCATATGCGGTTCATTTTTGTTGCTAATTTTACTAGGTTTGTTCTTTCTTGTTTAGTTTAAGATGAAGCCTCAATTGCACTATGGAGAGGATGATTGTCCAATCTCAGTTCCCAGTGGATTTCCGAAGGATGATGAACTTCATTTTGAGATTGAGATGATAGATTTCTTTAAAGCCAAGGCAAGGATGTTAAGCTGCAACTCTTACTTTCGAGACTTGTCTATTTTCTACTAAAGGCACTGACACTACAACATTCATATTTTCACCTGAGTTTACTTCTATTCTCATTTGATAATATTTTTGCTTTTGCTTTTAATTTCAGGTCATTAGTGATGACATGGGAGTTGTGAAAAAGGTAATAAAATGATGATATATTTTGTGTAGTTCACTGATTTAGTGCAGTACATCTAATATTTTTCTGAGAGGTCAAATCCTGAATAGGAGATGCTCTGAAGACAAGATGTGCATGTCTAGGTCTCCTATAACTTTTGTTTCTGTGTAGGAAATACTGGTTTAGCTGGCTTTTTACCAGGCTCTGTATTTATATGTTTGGATTAGGCCGTTCTTTTCCTTTGTCCCTTATCAAGCTCAATCAATTCTCAAATGCCAGTTGACATAAGCAGTGCATCTGTAATGTTTGACAATATCTCCTTTTTTTTTTCTTTTTTTTTTTTTTTAAATAAAAAGAAGGGAGCATTTTATAAACCATAGGCACATATAAGATATCATAAAAAATGAAACAGAAGAATGTTGGGAACAAAACCTAATAGAATCTTGTTCAAAAATCTAGGAAGAGGCACAGGTGAATGGTTTTTGTGATTATACCCATGAGTTGAATGTATCTCAATCCATTCAAATTCAAACCATTCTATTTGATAGGTTCTCCATCTAAAATTGACAGGTCATAACTGAAGGGAAGGGTTGGGAATCACCAAGGGAGCCTTATGAAGTAAAAGCCTGGTAGGAACGTGTTCCTGCCACTGTTTGTTTCCCTTGCTGTTGTTTTTTGATAATTATTTATTAGCTTTGTTAAAATTGTCAATATGGCTGTGATCAGGATTTCTGCAAACACTGGTGATGGAAAGGAGATTGTTTCTCGTACTCAAGGAGAACCATTCTTCTTTACTTTTGGAAAGACAGAGGTTTGTGATGCATTTTTTTTCCCCTTAAAAAAATGAGGTCATAGTTAGTCATTCATTATTTTATGGATTGTGATCTTTGCACTTTCTTGCTAGTTAAAAATACTGCTCTCAATTTATATACGTGTTGGTTCCAAGTCATTCTTAAATGTAAATTTTGGACTTAAGAAACTCATGCAACACAAAATTATGTCTTGATCATTACTTAAACCCTTCTTTATAGGTACCTAAAGGCCTCGAAATGGGAATTGGTACCATGGCTCGGGGAGAGAAGGCAGTAATATATGTTACTAGTCAATACTTAACTCAGTCCCCATTCATGCCTGAAGTTGAAGGTATTGAAGAAGTTCACTTTGATGTGGAGCTTGTCCATTTTGTTCAGGTGAGAAAGCTCTTGTACCACAAATCATGGTTGCTTGTTCATACATTTCTAGTCCAAGTCCTTTTTTTTTCTCTTTTTTTTAAGGAAAAAAAAAGCTAGAATTTGAACTTCTTAAGCTTGAAAATCTGTTCTTGCAAACAGGTATTTCTTGTTGGTGTGCTCCGGTGGTATAATCGTCTATGACGCTTTTTTTTTTTTTTTTCGAAAAATGGTTTATATTCCTAAATCCTTTACTCGTCAACTCTGGTTACATTATGCAAGTTATGTGAGTCTTTTAGGTTTTGCTTCATATATGTGATTTAGCTGTTAAATTATCTACAAAGTGACACCATACGTGGTATATGAATCAGTTTTACATTTTCCTATAAAGAATATTGAAACACCTGGCTGCACATTGTTGGCCATGCTGTAAGCCTATTCATAACATTGATGCTACTGGGTAATTGCTCATTTGATGTTGACTAGCAAACAAACCTACTTTCTAATACACATTTTATTGCCTCACTTTTCTTTCTATTTTTAAGTTCTTCTTTTGAGTCCTAGAACATTTTAGTATGTAAGCTGAATTTTTTTTCTTTTTCTTTTTTCATTTGACACATTATATGAAGAAAAATTTGAAATCTCTGAAAATGTTGGGAACATTGATACATAAGGGTACAACAAATGTTACACATGGTACTTCATTTAGCAACTGTCTGTACCTTGTTAACAATACTTCTTGCAATTTATTGTTAGTCGTGAAAACTAACAACTTTCACAGGTGAGGGACATGCTTGGAGATGGGCGTCTAATAAAACGTCGCATACAAGATGGAAAAGGTACGAGTATGGATTTTTTTTTTCCTTTTTTTTTTTTTTTATTGTCAAATGTGTTACCTAGAAAGCATAGATTAGGAAATGTTTGCAAAATTCAGCAAATTTTTATCAGTTTCTTCCTCAATATGACCTTTCTTTTCTAAGTGCTACTATCTCTGATTAATTTAGATGGCTGATTGTTCTTCTAATTGACATTTTTGTATCATACAAAGTTATCTTATGTATTTTTTTTTCCCCATAATTGGATGTGTTGAATAATTAGGTGATTTCCCTATGGACTGCCCCCTCCATGACAGTCTATTACGCGTCCATTACAAGGGCATGCTTCTATATGAAGAAAATAGAATCTTTTACGATACTAGAATTGATAACAATGGACAACCTTTGGAGTTCAGTTCGGGAGAAGGCCTTGTGAGTTTTTAGCATCTCCACAGATAAATCTAACTATGCTCAGCATGCTTTTTTCTTTTTTAAATTACAATTATTATGCTATAGACCATGTCCTTGACAGAGTTTACAAACTGCAATTTCTGCTGAAGGATTGCTTCTATATGTGGGTTTGTTACTCATTCAATTCTTGCTATAAGTCTATCTTTTTGTGGTAGGTTCCTGAGGGATTTGAAATGTGTGTTCGTTTAATGCTGCCTGGAGAGATTGCTCTTGTCACATGTCCTCCTGATTATGCATATGACAAGTTTCCGAGGTTACTCTCTAAATTCTAGTTTACCCCTCTATAGTAGTTATCTTCAATTGTTAATACCATTTGTAGAGTAGTGCATTATTAAGGAAATTGTCCTGTTGTCAATATCATTCTCATTCTTACTTTTGTTCTTCCCTTTTATTTCCAATACTTCAGGCCAGCTAATGTTCCTGAAGGGGCCCATATTCAGTGGGAGATTGAACTTCTTGGCTTTGAGATGCCTAAGGTAATTTTCTTGGCTTTGAGATGCCTAAGGCATTTTGTGTTTCTTCTCAAGGAATTTGTTCATCTTCAAAGTCTGAAATCTAATTTCATTTCATTTTGAAGATATTCTATTTCTTTAGAATTTGCGGTGGTTTTTGTTGCTGCGTACTTCACCAATCAAATGTTGAGGAGATATTTATCATGATTCAAATCATTGTTGCAGGATTGGACTGGTATGAACTTTCAAAGTATAATGGATGACGCAGAGAAGATCAGAAGTACGGTATGCATTAGTAACATCTAACTTGCATAGTTGCTTGTGTATGCATATGTTTTATGTGCATACACATATGCATTTATGCTGACCCCACCTTGTTCTTCAATTGGTTTTATCTGTTCCTAGTTATTTCCCTTTCTAATATGGGTTTATTTTAGTATACGGATATTTGGAATATATATCTGATATTATTTTCATTTCTAGGGTAACAGGCTCTTCAAAGAAGGTAAATATGAACTTGCAAAGGCAAAGTATGACAAGGTAATTTATCTATCCTCACGGCAAATTTGTGTTAAGCATTTGAGATGGTTGATTATTCCGTCAAATGTATTGTCCCTTATTTTAGAATGCCATATGTAAACTATATTAGCTCAGACCTCATTGATAAAGAACATTGTAACAAGAGTAAATATGGTTTGGTTATCTCGCAATCCTATGGACAGCTGGTGCTATGCCTACGTTAAATAAACAATGCTCGCAGGTGATGTCTGTCCAGGTGTTTCATATCTGTCAAAAGAAGTGCTTTGTTTTGGACCATTTAACTACTTGGTGTTTAGACAAAATAATGACAGAATTTGACCCCTGATTCTCTTATTGTGATATTATTCTGAGAAACCTGGAACTTTGATTGTCGTCTCATGCTGAGGTAATTGCTGTACAGGTGCTTCGGGAATTTAATCATGTCAACCCACAAGATGATGAGGAAGGGAAAGTGTTTGTGGATACACGTGTAAGTATTTGGTTTACCTCTGTTCGTTTTCTGAAACTTCTTTGGCTCCTCTTCTTAACTTATTTCAACCTATTCGAGGCTGATTTTCTCTTCATTTTGGACACGAAGAATTTGTTACATCTGAATGTTGCTGCTTGCTATCTGAAGATGGGGGAATGCAAAAAATCAGTTGAGACGTGCAACAAGGTACCTCTTCTCAAGTATGTTTTGTCTGTTACCTTGACAAATTTTTATCAATCTAAACAGTACTTGGAGGTAATCCGTGCCTAAGAGAATTATGATACCAAAGCTGTAGTAATTACAGTAATTAACTAAATAATCTTGTGACATATATTAGAAGCAAAAGGCAAACAGCCCTGGTTCTCTGCATGCAGCCTCTCGTTTTCTGCATGTGTTGGTTGGTGTTGGATAAATGGTTTAATTTGAAATAGTGTTCCGAAATCCCTATTGGCACTAAAATGGATGGTATCATTTGTTTTTCCTTGTTTTTTAATGTTGGGGGATGAGGAAGTATGGGATGATTTGTAAATGTCATCGATAATAGACCTCCTTAGATGTGGTTGGCAAGTAATGTAGACATCACTCTCGTATGCTCGAGTGGTGTTGGGCCCTTATTGTGAACATAGTTAACAGGTTAAGCTTTTTTTCTTTTAAAATAAGATACATTTATGGGACTTGAACCCCAGACCACACACTCAAGTGGCAATTCTCAGGTCAAGATTAGTCTAAGATGTTATGCGATTATGGTTTAAGGCTTTTTATTTATTTATTTATTTTTGGTTACTGATGGCATTATAGGTCTTGGAGGCAAATCCTGCACATGTCAAAGCTCTTTACCGCCGTGGTATGGCCTATATGGCAGGTGGAGATTTTGAGGAAGCAAGGACTGATTTCCAAATGGTTTGTCCTCTTATTGCGTCATTAGCTTCAATATGATTTTAAGATCTATTCTTTGATGTTTTATAATTTACTTCTGGATGCTATTAGATGATAAAAGCGGACAAGTCATCAGAACCTGATGCAAAAGCTGCTCTGTTAAAACTGAAGCAAAAGGAGCAGGTTACCTATTGTATTCTATTCTGTTATTTTAAATTAACTGTACATGCTGTGTCCTATGCATTATAAGAACATTCCTCCCCCCTTTTTTTTCCTTTTTCACTGCGTGGTGAGCAGGAAGTTGAGCGGAAAGTTCGGAAACAATTTAAGGGACTATTCGACAAGAAGCCGGGAGAAATTTCACATGCTGGAACTGAAGAGGAAGAAGATAAGACTCTAGCTAAAGACCAGAAGGAGGGTGACGACGGAGATTCAGATGGCAATAATTCTGAGGAATCCCATGAAGCCGTAGAGGATGTGCGTCAAGCGAGTTGGTTCTCACTTTGGCCCACTGGGAGAAGACTATTTTCGTCTCTTGGCCTGCAAAGATGTACAATTTTGTGATCACTATTAGGAGTAACATTTTATATTTGAACCACTTGAGCTATTAGTTTGGTTAAATTTGCTCCAGAGAGAGAGAGAGAGAGAGAGAAAGGGGAGGGGGAGAGAGAGAGAGAAATTATAGTCTAGATGTAAGGGATATATAGCTCACTAAGAAATGCAAAATGCACGATGAACTCTTGCTGCTTTGTAACCCAATAAAAGATGTGAAGGCATTAATAATAGATGTCAAAAAGAGAGATGCAAAGTGCATTGATTGATTGAATCCGAAATGTGGAACGAGGGAAGATGCCCGTTACCTGTTTGAGAGAATGCCCCAAAAAAATAATTGTTGGCTATGCTGTTCATGGATACTCTGATGATTCTTTCACGGGTTTTTGTTCGATGATGAGGGAAGGTAAATGTTCGGACGTTAATAGTAAAGTTCCAGAAACAAAATATGCTCTCTCTCTCTCTCTCTCTCTCTCTCTCTCTCTCTCTCTTTTTTAGTGTGTAATAATTTTACAAGTAAAATGGACCTACCAGTTTCTTTAACTTATTCTCAATTAAGTACATTTTGCGACAATCTAACAGAGGTTTAATGTAATTTTTCTTTTTTAAATGAGGTTTAATTTAAGTTTACAGGATTATACTTTCGGGAAAAACTAGTGTCTTTTCATAAAAGAGATAAAATAACATTTTCAAAGCCGTAACTAGTATCCATCTACTTGAAATGTGACAAAAGAATGTGCGTAGAAGTTGGAGCACATATTTAAAATTCTTTATTGAGTCTGCAAATATTTTTTTTGTCAAAACAAGAAAATCAAAAGAGAGAATTTGAATACCTTTAAGAATGCAGAACAAGTGGGAAGACTACTTGGTGTGGCCCATTCATTAGAACTGATTCGTGGTCACGAGTTTTAGTGGCGATAATTTTTTGGAGCGCTATTTTGGTCGCCCTAGACCTCTCTTTACTTTTTCAGGAAAAATAATAATAAAAAAAATTGGTGGATTACAAAACGGTCCACAAATAAAAATAAAAAAGGGGTTGCTCCAGTAAACCAAAATCTATTTATTCCAAGTCAACAACACTCATCCTTAAATTATGCAAGTCCCATGTAGGACTGTTAGACTAATGGTGTCCAAACTAACTCATTCAGGCTCTTATTACTCTCTGTTTATGAATATATTGCAACTATGTATTGATAGATCAACAGTTGTACCTGGTCTTCTAGTTCACAACCGTGTTTTAACAAATGGGTTCGGCTCAAATGTTCATTTGAACACGAAACTCGTTATCTTTTATGCCAAATTTGGCCGAGTGCTGGCGGCTCATAGCGTTTTCGATAGAATGGATGAAAAGAGTGTTGTTTCTTGGACTGCTATGATTTCTGGGTACACCCAGAATGGGTGTTTTAGAGATGCTTTAATGGTGTTTTTGGAAATGTGTAGAGCTGGGATTAAAGCTAACCAGTTTGGGTATGGAAGCACCTTGAGGGCTTGTACTGGTTTGAGATGTTTGGAGACTGGGATTCAGATACATGGGTGTATTCAGAAGAGCAGGTTCGTTGACAATTTGTTTGTGCAGAGTGCTTTGATTGATTTTCATTCGAAATGTGGGGAGATGGTAGATGCGCGTTATGTGTTTGAGAGAATGTCCAAGAGGGACTTGGTTTCTTGGAATGTGATAATTGGTGGCTATGCTGTTCAGGGATACTCTGATGATTCTTTCCGAGTGTTTTGTTCAATGATCAGAGAAGGTAAATATTTAGGTTTTGCCACTGAAATTCCTAGACTGTTATGCCTAGGAACTTCGCTTGTTTCCTTTTCTTTGGTTCAATGTCAAGTAACATGCATTTTCTACTTCTGTAATTTGATACTCAGTTTAGCATATGCTGCGACAATCTAGCCGAGTTTTAATGGCCATGTTTGTTGGGTTTCTTCTTCTTCTTCTTTTTTTTTTTTTTTTCCTAGAGAAATTATATATTTTTAGTAGATTGTTTTCATTTCCTTGTTTAAATGAAAATTCTCGGTGCTCAATAGGAAAACACCCAGATTGCTTCACATTGGGAAGTCTTTTGAGAGCCTTAGCAGGAGGGAGTTGTCTAGCTAAGGTTAGTCAAGTGCATAGACTCATCATCCAACTAGGTTTTGGATTATATAAGACTTTGAGTGGCTCACTAATCAATGCTTATGCAAAATGTGGAAGCGTGGAAGTTTCTCATCAATTATACAACAGTATGTCAGAAAAGGATATTGTATCTTGCACTGCTTTGATAATTGGATATGCACAAGAGGGTCACCACAGTATAGATGCCCTGGATGTCTTCAAAGAAATGACTCGTATGCTCGTGGTAATAGATAATATTGCACTATGTGCTATGCTTAATATTTGTGCCAACATAGCCTCATTGAGCTTGGGAAAACAAATCCATGCACTTACTTATAAACATCAACCTTGTTATGATGTGGCTATGGGCAATGCTCTGATTGACATGTATGCAAAAACTGGAGAAATTGAAGAAGCTAACCGTGCTTTTAATGAGATGAAGGAGAAAAACATCATTTCATGGACATCATTAATGGCTGGATATGGGAAGCATGGCTTTGGACATAAGGCAATTGAGCTTTATAAGAAGATGGAATGTGAGGGATTAAAGCCTAACGATGTTACATTCTTGTCCCTTCTCTTTGCTTGCAGTCATACTGGATTGACTGGTGAAGGATGGAAATGCTTCAATGATATGGTCAGCAAGCATGGCATCTTACCCCGAGCAGAACACATTGCGTGTTTGGTAGATATTTTTGCACGTGGAGGCTGGTTAGAAGAAGCTTGTCAGCTTATAAGCAAGATGAATATCAAGCCTAATGCATCGGTTTGGGGTTCCATTCTCGGGGCATGTAGTGTACATGGCAATATGTCTCTTGGAGAAGTAGCAGCTAAGCATCTATTTCATGAGGATCCTGATAATTCTGTTAACTATCTTGTTCTAGCAAGCATATATTCAGCAGCTGGTGCCTGGGACAATGCTAGAAAAATGAGGAATTTAATAGAAAAGAAGCGTTTAAAGAAGGAACCAGGACGTAGCCTTTTACAGCCTACACAGAACAAACTTGTACTCTTGAAGCCAAGTTAAAATTTCAAAACTATCTGTGTACGTTGCTGGTGGAAATAATGGCTTGTCCCATGTTACATAACAGTGGCAATAAACGTTTTCTCTTCCACATTAAGCTCATGGCCTTCTGATCTTTACGGTATTGACTTTTCTTAGTCTTGACTTATTTGTATTTTTCTTGATCCAACTACCAACATGTCAATGGTCTTTAAGCACTACTTTATTTATTTATTATTTATTTTTTTGCACAAATCTGGATATCCTCATTGAGCTTGTGCTGCCAATAGAATATATATGTCAATTCCCTTTATATCTTACTCATGGAATTGCTCATACACAAAAGTTGGCTGCAGGAAATTGTCACCAAGTGGGAAGAACTAGGCTGGAAAATCTCTGATCGAATTCTCAACACTGAATCTGTGAATCACCAAGGACCAAGATATGTTGGTGCTGAAAAATGTTAGCTGGATTCAGAGCATAAAAAGAGTAAGACTCACTATCTGATGGTATGTTTCTAAGCTATCTTATTATGATCTCTACTATATTCTTTCTATTTGGTAAATTATTGGAAGTTTTTGCATGCTCTTAAGATGGAGCATATCAAATTACCGTAGTTGATGTTTGACTCTGAACCCCAGCCATTTTGTTTTTGGGATGGGCAACACTGCAATAACCTCAAAGAATACGGACACATACTTACCTACACCAATAGTCATATCAATTTGTTTTTATCTCTTAGTTCTCTAAATTATCTTTGAGTTTCTACACTTGGCCACTTCTTGTTGTGTAATGAGAGCTACACCATATTCCTATAATCCTATTAGCGCTTTAGACGAAACAACATATTCATGTAGTTTTATAGTTTTAAAAGTTGGTCTGGCCTAGCCTTATAGTATGTCTGTATCTGATGAATATTATCTGATCTGATCTTCTCTAACCAGCAACGTAAGAAATCCAATAAAAAGGTAAAAGTAAAAGAAACTTTTTATTCTGGATTCCATCTGTCTAAACTGTGTTGGTATCTATAAAGCCAGAAAGAGGTTCACTTCTTGCTCGTAGTCATACCATGTCCGTACAGATAATGGTAAACCAACATATCCATATCCCAGGGTTCCGCAGTCCTAAGGGAAAAACCCCATTATGCCACATCTTATTTTTGCACACTATATTGCTGTAATCTTTTTAGTTTCTTTTTTTATAAGTTGCTTATTCTTATTTTTGTTGTCCCAGCTAGTACTAGTCATCAGACCCTAGTATGAATATTGCAACAAAGAGACTTTTAAGGATGATTGTGTCAATCAATCGCGACTGCTCAATTCTAGTTATTGGTAAGTGTGAGCACCACAGCGATTTCTCTGTGGGAAACCAATCAATGGTCCATATTAGGAGTCGCAATTGTTCATAGCACTCAATATAATAACAGCATTAAAATAATTGTAAGCAAAGCACATTTGAAACTACGATGTCATTACACAGAAATCAGCATTACATGCCTTAATTTCAGACCAAGTTCTTGTCACCAACATGAACCATAGCTAAACTGAGAGCGAAGACCATACAAAGAAGACTTTATTACAACCTCACACGACCATACAAACACACTAAGATCCCATTTATTGTTATTTTATCTGGTAGGGATTCACACATGAAACACTTGAGAGTTATTCACACACAGTGAAACTCAACATCTAAGCACACAAAATAGATTAGTCATGTATGTATAACTCAGACTTTGGGATCTGCTTGGTTGGCCAGGACATGGGAGCGAGCTTTGATGAGGAAGAATCCCAGGGTGTGGCCGGCCACAGCGGCTATGAAGATTCCTATGTTGAAGGACATGACAGAAAGCATGACCAGGTAAGTGAAACCAATCCGGAGAGCATAGACGCTGGCTTGAATGGCTCTGGCCTTGCTGGCACTTGCGCCGGCTTTAACAGTGGGAGAGACAGACAAAACCTCAGCAGCAATCGCTAGCAGAAAGACAAAGAAGGAAGCCAGCATATACATGCCAAGATTCTGGTTAGGCCAACCAGAGAACAAGATTGTGGCATTTTTTCCCCAGTAAAGGCTCGAGTGCATCATCGCTTTTGTTGTGTTTCTCAGGTCGCCGCCCATACCGGGCATGTTGCCGCCACTCATACCGGCCATGTCACCGCCACTCATATTGACCAGGTCGCCGTGATGATGTCCCTCATGTGACATTTCCTTTGAGAGAGAACTCAGAGACTTGGGATGGTTTGGGTTTTGGCATAGTAAATAGCTTTTCTTGTTGTTTGTATATAATATGAATGGAAAGAGGAGCTGGAAAGCAACATCTTGGAGATGCTGACGAGGTTTGGAAATTGTAGTCTGGTTATCTATAAGTATTTATACACGTATATTAATTTATGTTTCATGATTTTTGTCTGTTTTTTCATTTGTTCATTGTTTACTTTTATTTCTTACTCTAAGAAATAAGAAAGGGAGGCATAAGTTTGAGTTATTTTGGTTTTCCATAGCAAGATTATATGAGTTGTTTATTTATTTATTTTGAGTAGCTGAAATTACGTTACAATACAGTGAATTGATCAACACGAAGGAAGAGTGCTGCTGGTCCAGGTACAATGAACAGGGATCACGTTTCACCAAGGACAAAATAAATGAGCGGTACCGATGGATAATCTATTAGTTAAAAACTGATTAATTTCTGTTCATTGTATTGTCAGCCAAGTGTTTTAGTAATTGTGTTTGTTTTTTATTTGCAGAAATTGTATTACATAAAGCGCCGTACGTCGATGTTAGTGGTGTTGACACTAATTTTGTCCCTGTCCAGGTGTTGCTTTACGATGCACATGTAAAACATCCACTTTCATTGGGGACCGTATAATATTTATATAGAGAGTTTTTATTACAAAATTAGGTAATCTTAAAAATTGATAAAAGTTGTTGGAAGAAAAATTGCACAATAGAATTTTGACGAAATTGACTCTTGATGCAGATCATTGTTGATATATACTCTACGTTTTGATGGTTAGTTCATTTTTCTTTCAGTATTTATTATTGTTGTTTTTACTCTTCAAAGATCCACAAAATACTATTCTATACACTATTCATATTTAGACAGATTTGATAAAAAATCATCATAGATCTAGATTTAGATAGATTAAAATAACAAAAAAATAAATAAATCCAACAAACCACTATAGTTCTAGATCTAAAATTATGAGGAAAACTATCTCCTAACATAGAAAAATTATTTAACAATACTACTAAAAATAGGAAAGAAAACTATAAAAAAACCTATACTGAAGAGAGGGAAGACACTTGTTAATGAAGCGAGCTACTGATGTCTGCTAGACACTTGTTAATGAAGGACACTTGTTAATGAAGCGAGCTACTGATGTCTGCTAGACACTTGTTAATGAAGGACACTTAGGCCAGGATGATTTTTGCTGGAAAAGGGCCGGAGGAATTCTAGAGAAAAGTGTAGAAGGTTTATTGAAAAAAAAAATAGGAGATTTCAATTTCCCTACTTTGTGACTGGTTCTAAGTTCTAACATGGTTTGGAGAATTACCCCAAAAAGTGCTTTGATATCTATGTTTTCTAAAATATGTCACCATTTTCTCACGAAAATTAGAATGATTTGAATTTTATCATTTTTTATATTAGACTTGTATTTATTAATCTTGGGACATTGACGTTAAACCACTGGACTATTAAGAGTATTGCATCGAATTATATATATGATAACTCAATTGGCCTAAGTTAACCTGTATATTTTGACGAAATTAGTTGGCTCAATTATTAAAAGCACCCATTATTTAGGATCTCAGTACTAGATTCGACTCATACTGAGGATAGACATGAAAATCTATTATCCTTAATTGGGTGGGATAGAAATTAGATAGTAATAGATATTTTCTTATATATAAGGAATATTCTCGATGTATTATAAATTACACATACAATAACCCAAATAGGTAGACATCACTTTTGGCTATGAAGAGGCAAAAAAAAAAAATGTGTCACCACCATCTCACGAAAATTAGAATTTGCTCATCCAATAACTGGTCAATTATTTTTCTCAACTCAAAGATTGAAATGGAAAAAAGAAAAAAAAAAAATCTAAGTTTGATTAGGAAGAAGCACGAATGGCTACTACCTAGATCAGAAAGATAGATATAGGAAAATTAGCCTAACTAGTTCTAATTTGGCTTAATTTGACTTTTTTAGTTCATTTTTTCAAAATAACATTTCTAATACTCTCTGAGCAACAAAAAATCTATAATGTAACACACGCACGCACAAGCACACAATGCATGAGCGCGTGCGCCCACACACACGCGCGCACAAAGATCTTCTTTATCTCTTAAATTATCTAATGTTCCTCCAAGAGGACTCTGTCACTTTTCACTTTGTCTTTCAAATCTCTCCGTTTCATCCCTCTTTAATAGCTTCTACTTCTTTCTTTTTTACCTCTTTGGAGATCCAAGACTCGTCTTACCAATCAGCTTGAAATGGCTGACGAACATGTGGAATAGGTTGGGTCTAGGTGGCGGTACAAGAGCAGGACATCTCAGTTGGGTTTATTGGGTTTTGCCTCACCTAGAAATACGAGAAGATCGAATAGGCTACTCGATATGGAAGTGAAGGAAGAAAAGGACTTGGGTTTGGTTGAAGATGTTGGAAAGTCGAGAAAAAGTCACCATATTGCACGGTCTAAGAAGGAGAAGCTGAGCTTGATTTCTTCTGTGCCCTCTTCAAATTTGTCTCCAAGTAAGTTCTAAATGTGTGATTGACAGGAACTTTTGTGACTTTAAATCACATATCTTGACTACTATTAGTGATTGTATGACCTAAAGCCACATATTATATTATGACTTCTAATATGTAAGTTGTGGATTTTCATATGAAAATTATATTTTACGTGAGATATGGGCATTCTTAGTCATTGGTAGCTAATGTGAATATTTATTTTGATTTTATAACGTAGTACTAATTTGCCGAATGTGATGCACGTATTGTAAAAAAAAATATCAATATAATTTACTAGTCAATATTTTCTTGGAAACAATGAATAAAATGAATAATGTTTTGTAAAACATTAATTGTGTGACTAATTACGTGCGACAAAACAAATCAAGATGAATCGAGTAACAGGGTTTCTATTTTTTGTTACTGTCATCACAAATGTGTGACTATTGGTTGTATTAAAATATAAATTCCATTAACTATTCATAATAATGTAAAACAAACTTTGACCAGCAATCATAAAATTGTGACTATCAATAACAAAATTATGAGTAATATAACAATTTAAAACTTACTCGGAAGAAAGACGCTATAAAAATTGTGACAATCGGTCACAAAATTATGACATTACTCATGTCTTTAAAAATTCACAATATTCGAACTGATAAAATAAATCAAGATGAATCAAGTGGCAACTTCTCTATCTTTTGTTACTACCCATCACAAATGTGTTCTTATTGGTGGTACTAAAATATAAATTCTTTTAACTATTCGTAATGATGTAAAACAAACTTTGACCAGCAATCATAAAATTGTGAATAATATAACAATTTAAAACTTACCCAAAAAATGTGTCATAAAAATTGTGACTATTCACAAAATTATGACACTATCTATATTTTCAAAAATTCATAATGATATAATATTCATAATGATGTAAAATAAATTATTCTGTAAAAACCTATCAAGTCACAAAATTGTGACTACTAATAACTAAACATAAAATGGCAGAAAAAATAATTTCAAAATGACTATTTTGTTCTCTCGAAAAAGAACTAAAAAAAATTATTATTTTGAAAAAATGAACTAAAAAAGTCATTTAACCCCAATTTGAACTACCAGGTCAATTTCCCATAGTTATATCCCATGATTCTACCAATGGGCCGGCACATGGTCCATGTTTTTAACCCCCTTGATCAAAGAAACCAATTAATGTCTTTTCATTTTTTTCTTGTTTAAACTTTTTGTTTATTTCGTCTATGAGGTGGAAAACTGGAAACCACTTAGCCATTGCATATTTATTGTGTACTTTCGGTAAAAATTGTTCGTTAAGAAATATTCATACTTAATTAGAACATAAAATTTCTTGACAAATACGATTTTGGATAAGCTAGAGACTATTACACGCATAAGTTATATACAAACGTCAAAGAAACCAATAAAAATAAGAGTAATGCTATACATTTCATGTTACTTGATTTGATGGGTTATAATTTCTAACAAGAGTGCCATTACAAAATTTTATATGTTAATTTNAGTAATAAGAGATCCCAACACGAAAACCATAGACGCAGGCCCGACTATATAAGCAGCCATGATCATCGGAACCTCGACGGCGACGGCCATGAAATACACTAACAGTAGAGCCAATATGTATATTCGGAGGGCTCTGGTCAGGCCACCCGGTCAACGAGGACTATAGCATGGGAGCCCCAGTGGAAGCTCATACGTTGCATCTTCATATTCTTCTTCGTACCATTACCATCGTCATCATCCATATTTGTCATCTCCATCCCTAGCAAGTGCCGAATAGTACAATTATATTTTTATTAATATTTTTTGTTTCTTTGATCACTTAATTTGGTCCTCTTGTCTTGTCTTTTCATGTGTGTAATATAATTTGCGTATATATATGTACTAAAAAAATAAAAAACTCAGTGAATTTCACTGACAACAAAAGTTATGATTAAAAGTGAAAAATTAATGACTAAATGAATGTCTTTGTCTCTATATCCTGATTAAAAAATCTATGGCTGAAACTTTTAGTTACGAAATGATAATTTGTCATGATTAAATATATTTTAGTTAAGATAAATTTTATACTATAAACAAAAAGTTAAGTTGCGACTAAAATACTTCATTTTATATCTATGTAATATATATATATATATACACATATATATATATACACATATATTAAGGAATACGCTATATATATTAAAATAAATTCCTTCTATAAATTCTTTTATTTCCATACTTTGCCTCGTTCAAAAATTAAAATTTTGGTTTTTATTAAATCCTTAATAAATACTATGCAACCATTTTATATTTTTCTTTAAAACTTCCTCTTTATCATTTTTTACCTCTCTAGATTTTTCTCTTTCATAATATTTATTAAAACTTGTTTGTTGCTTAGAATTTATGTTCAACAAGTAGCAATTAACGTGATATCATATTATATTATGTCATGTTTAAAATTGAAAAAAAATAAGTTTTGTATTGAATACATGCATGCCTATATATACATTATTTGGTAGAATTATTTTCATGTTTTACATTTGCATTTTCTAATTAATTGTTGTAATCTATATATATTTGATTATGAACTTATGAATTTTAAACATATGTATATTAATGTTAGTGACATGTTTGTAAATCTAATATAATTTTTTGTCTTCTATTACTATGTAAATTTTTATATAAAAATAAATAGTTTTCTATAGTGAAAAAAATTTATTTTTATTTATGTCGATCCTGAAATTAATTTTTGGCTCTGCCATTGACTAAATATCAATTTTTAGCCACAAAAAATATTAGTTATAATTAATGTCATTTTTAGTCATAAAAAAGTTTGCTGACTAAAAACTTGTCATTTTTTTTAGTGATATGTAAGTTATAATAGTATGTACGAAATTAATTAAATAGACGTGAGATTTTGAAATGTTTTGGTGTTAACGACGAGGTATGTTAAAATCATAATTTCTGTCGACGTCCTTAGATTCTTGGCTTTTGTGGCTTAGAGGTTGGACGAAATGTCATTAGATTTCTTGTGATGACTTTTCAGATATAAAAACGAAGAAAACTAAAAATGACCTACGTAAAATCTGACATACGGCAATGTAGAAAATGGACAGAACATATTTTTAAACGAAGAGAATAAAACAAAAATATATGATCAACAACCGAGTGAGAGAGAGTCAACATTTTTGAAAATGACGAATATTTGACAAAATACCAAGACAAACGACATTAATGTTCTATTGACAAAATGACCAACGGCAGACATTAATGTCCTAAAGGCTTAATTCCTGAATAAGGCTAAAACGTATTCATACTAAATGGTTTTGGACTTGAGTTGTAAAAACCCGGAATTTTCGAGGGTAATTTAGACATTTTATCAATTTTCCGGATAAAATATTGTGGAGACTAATTTGCAAAAGTTTTGTTCAGATGGACTAAATTGCAAATTTTGGGGGACCAGATTGATAGAGATTTGAAATTTTGGGGACATATGTGCAATTTTTGAAAAATTACACAGCCCAATAGAGAGGGGCCACGTGCACACCTTTTTTTTTCACCTCTCTCTCTCTTCTCTCTCCTCCCTCCCCCGAGCTCTCTCTCTCTCCCTCATCTCTCTCNTGGGCCAATAAACTCTTAGATCCGTACATTTCTACGGAATATTCTCGTAGAAACTACATATAAGTCCGAAGAGGTAAAAATAGCTTCTTGGTGATAAAGAGGTAGAAATGTGTCCCCATCATTCATGGATTTTTTTTTAAATATGATATTTGATAGAATTTTAACATTGCCTAAAAAGAAACAATAATACCAAAGAGATGCTGATCGATTATCATTTCTCAACTCAAGGATAAAATATCACCACCGAAAATCAAAAACCATGACTTTTAGTAAATTTAAATAAAAACAGTGATAAATAGAAATTTTCAAAATTTTCAGAAAAAATCGAGTACTTAAAATTTAAGTTTTAGTTCTCAAAAGTAAGTAAATTTTAATATTGGATTAACTCGAAAAATTATAGCATTATCTACTAGTTTTAAATTTCCAAGTTATTTTTAATTTTAAATTTAGAGAAATGATAAATAATAAAATTTAGAAACTTTTTATTTAAAACATTAAGTTTAATAAAAGTGTTCAATTTAAAATTATAGGCCCATAGTTAAAATAATTTTCATAAAATCATTTCTATATCTAAGTACTCGATTAAATATCGAAATCATCCTCATACATCTACTCAGTAAATATACTACTAATGGCTAAACAAACTTGACTTAGAAAATGGGAAAATGATATAGAGTACGAACCAACCAATGAAGAGGACTGGAACTGCAAACATATGCCAAACATACTTGCCAAGCCACACGAATATCTATCACAGAATAATTTGACACCTGAAAGGGGAAGGAAGTAGGGGGTGAGCACGTGAATGCTTAGTAGAAAACTCAATTACCTTTTTGGGAAAAACTTTTTTTTTGTAATTCTCAATACAACTGCATGGTTAATAATTCTAGAAAGCATTTTAATAAATATGGAGCATTCGAAACATATATAGAAAACCTTTATAGAAAATCATGCTCAAACCAAAACCAGATATATATCCAGGTTAAAACAGATAGAAAACTATAATAAAACAAGCATGGTGCATATCACATAAATCAACATATCACATGAGTTCTCATCCTCTTATTACAACTAGACCAACTTATATTACATGTATTGAATGCTCTTTGCCTGACATCTATCTCTGAAAACTGGAGGGACACCCATGTGTTAACTCCTACCAAACCGGAGGGGCACCGAATGCCTACGCCAATCAAATGGAGATAGTCAGAAAACAAACCCCGCGCAGGTTTACGAGCTCTCACCGAAGCGGATGTACTAGTCCGCCTACTACAACACCATGATGCCTAAGACGACTCTCGTGCATGATCATATGAAATGTGCAATATATATAGAGTCTTAATCAACCATGCAGTGGTTTAACATTCTAGACATACTCTAATTTTTAATTAAAAATCCATTTTGTACTTTAAAATCCAAAAGTACAGTTTCTATGGTTTTACCAAAATCCAAGTATAAAAACTTGTAGAAAATTATATTTAAAAATATTTAGAGCAGTCTACAGTGTTTCACAAATTCATAGTTTATTAAAATAACTATTCAAATAATTCAATTTAATAAATCACGAAATTTTATTTTTCAGAATAAATTCCAATTTTAATGAAAATGATAGAAAAAAAGGAAATTGAATCCCTTACCTCAATCGAATATTCAAATAGTGCTACGGAGCTATGGAGAAAGTTTGGCATCATTTGTGTATTGTTTGGAAGGTCGAACATCGTTTTAGAGCTTTTGATCGATAGGTTTGAAAACTTGATTTTCAATTGGAGCTTCAGATCATTAAACGAACTTCACTACTGAATTCAGAGTACCCAAAAACGCTAGATTAGATATATAGTTCAATTGATTCGGGCTCGGAACGAACCCGGGCCCGCGACACGCAAAACGAGACGATCTAAGCTATTAGATTTAGATTTTCTTGCCCGTCACCAAATATAGACAATATATATATATATCAAAAATTTTATTTTCACGAGTACATCACAAATATGAGATTTATTTTATGTTCTATCGGTCGGATTGAAAAATTTAAATATAAAATGAAAATAGCTCAAAATTAACAAAAATGGTAAAATTCAATCCAGACAATATTGAGTCAAGATATATATACCATGTTGAAGATCGTGACTAAACGAGTCAAACCCGACCAGTTTCATGGCGAAACGTCGCCGGAATCGGCGCCGACGAGATTCGGAAGCCACAGTGTTTTTCGGCTATTTCCGGCGAACGGCTAGCTTTCAGGCGGCAGGACTTGCAGTGCGGTGATCGTCCGGAGCTGGGCTCTCTTCGCCTACCGGTGGCGATCCTCGTCGACGTCGGGAAAAGCTTCGTCAGAGCAACGCAAGAAATCGGCATTTTTAGCCGGCAAATCGCAGAAGAGGAGAGAGAAAGATCTGAGGGAGAATGATGCAGACCACGTGTCTGCTCTTGAAGGGGCAGTGCAATTTTTAAAAAAATTGCACATAAGTCCCTAATTTTAAAATTTTATTTCAAAATAGTCCTTTAGTTTTTCAAATTAGTCCCTTTATCAAAATTTCTTTCAAATTAACCCAAAATTTGAATTTTTAATTAAATTAATATATATATTTTAAAAGACTAAAATACCCTTCCAAAATTTAAGGGGTTTTACATCATTCCCTTCTTAAAAGAATTTCATCCCGAAATTCAGAAACAACAGAGGAACAAATAAAACAACGAGGGGTAATAGCCAAAAAGAGCAGTGAACTATCGATCATAGAGTGTAGGAGTAAATCTAAAACTAGTTAAATCAAGAAGTGTAAAACTTGCACTTCTTCTTTGGTGTTAAGATTTTGCCAATAGCAATACCACACAAATGTATATGATTAGAACGTGCACAAAAGATACAGAACAGCAGGATGACTCATCGATAGGCATAAGGCCTTGATACAAGGATTAGGAGATGATGACCCCAAATTGGTAATCATTCGCAGAAGCAGCAGTGTTAATTAGTACTAGAAGTCAAAACACCGGACTTCTATAATCAGGATAGTGATTGTTAGGCACCAATACAATATAGCAGATCAAATGCTAGGTATATACAATACCGTCCTTAGATTATACCAGATTAATAATACACTGGGACCATTCTATTTGTGTACAGCTAAACTTGGTCTTAATCAATTATTGGGTCCAAAGACTCTAACAAGATTCCTTACCAATACAGGATAATACTCAATAAGGTTTCAAGTGGAAGACAATTATACTTGTGTTACACCACACACAAGATAGACGAGTTCAGAGGTCAAAAATGACAACAAGAGTATAATGACATAAGTCATTTACCGTTCCTCATAACGAGCGAGTAACAATCACATACGCAAGATATTTCTAGTCAAGGACAAGACCAGAATCACTATGATTGAAAATCTCCAACACAGAAGCACTTGGCACAACAAATTCCAATAGAACCACAATAGTTCAACCCTATAAAATACACGTATCCATATAACAAATATTATCCAAAGACTTCCTAAGTCTTTTATCCAAGGTAATATCACAGAGTGTTAACTCATACCACAATTAAACCCAGAGACTCTTCAAGCCTCTTTGTCCAACATAGGATTATAATAACAATCTCAATTCATCAATCACCTCCAAAAAGTCTTTGGTACAAGAAAAAGTCATATACAAATGACTAAATACCAAATATGCAAATAGAACCAGTGACAATACTACAATGTCCCAGAAACAGGATTCCAATAGAATAGGTCATCTCCGCAGCGATGCCTGTTTTCTATCTAACCTCATTTCATTTTAAAAATCATGAACAATTTTTTAGAAATATTTTTGAAAACATGCGACACAAAATTAGGGGCATATAGGAATACTACACCAGTTCACAATAAAGTCTTACCTTGGCCGTAGGTAAACCAAATTTGAACTTCAAGTATTCCTTTTTCAAAATAAAGTAGCAAGAGTTCAATAACTCTCTATATAGACTCATGAGTAATCTGATCCCTATGCCATCAATTATACTACTATAATTATACTTAGATCCAACTCAAATCAAGTAATGAGTTACAAACTGAACCCAGTACTAACGAACTCAATGATGACTCTAATCCACAACAGATTATAACAAGAGTCTCCAACAATCCCCAAAAGTCAGTACAAATAAAGTACCACAAGTAGTACTCACTCATTAACGTCAAGAGGGAATACATCGACAAGATCGATTCTTGTCATCATCAGTCAATCAATTTCGTGTTTAACACACTAATTCCACTTATTATGCTGAGTAAGTAGGACAAGAAGAATATATATATATTTTTTTGATATATAGTTTACTGATCAAACTATCAAGTACTTAAAATATGACAATTTCTTTTGAATCATAGATAAGCATAATAGAAGTTTTTCTCAAAATTTCAAGGCTTTTCAAAAATTCTCGAACATATCTATAATATATTTAAAAGCATATCTTCTTTTCATTAGAAAATCACATTATGCAAATAATTTCCCATGGGTCTTTATTATTAAAAAAAACTTTAGGTAATCTTTTAGTGAGACTTCATTTGAGCTTTATAACTTTGAAATACCGCACTCTGACAATTTTATTAAAAATAATTTCGAAAAATATTTTAACGATAGGAAGAACCTATAAAGGAATTTAGAAAATATTAGAGTGTGTCAAGTATTTTTTTTTTTTTAGAGCCTCACCCAACTTGTCAAGCATATTAATCTATAGCTCATATATATTTGAAAATCCAAATTTCATAAATCGAACAATTTAGATTTTTAATTTCAAGAAAAATACCATGCATCATTTTGCACTACCTAAATCTCTCCAATGCTTAAGTATTCAAAAGCAAAATATTTTTATTTAAAAACTCAAATAAAATGTCACTCCAAGTCTCCAATATTAGGAGTTCCCAACACTCAGGATATAAAATCAATTTAACCACACAAGTGCTCAATTATCTAATTAAGACAAATAATGCAAAGTTAATTCCACTTAACTTACTTACCCAACAAACAAGATATTTATGGCATACCAAAGATTTAAAAATTAAATAATTACTAAAATCATACATAGCTCAAATAAACAAGCCACATATACATAATGAAAATCTTAGAAGGATAACTAAACCCTTGCAGTGAGATAAATATGGTCATGACAACAAGATTTCATAAAGCTTCCAAATAAGTTTTTAAAATATGAAAGTTTTCAATTTATGTAAGATTCCAAACAAGTCAGCGTAACAAATTTTTCTTAGTAAAATTCTTGTAACAAGATATCATACATTTGACTTTTAGGAATATATGCACAAATTTTCAAAAATTTATATGCATACTTCACTAATTCACACCAATGATTTCTTTTAAATATTCAAACTTTTTGCCAAAAGTTACCAAATTAATTTTTGCCATTAATATTTTATGTTTATTTTCAAGTCAATTTGTAAATTTATTTTCGAAAGCTTTCTTTAGTTTCAAAATCATGTGATAAGTAGAAACTCGAAAATTTTAGCAAGAGTATCTGCTATATTCAAAACTAGGAAAAATACTTAGGAACTTTATTTCTAAATTAACACCACTAAATGTGTAATAAGACCTCACTAGTACCATAACTAGTTTTTAAGTAAAGCAATTATTTAAATTTTATATTCCTGGCCATTTCACAAACGTTAATTTCAAGTGGTATTATTAATTTTTAAAACCATATATTTCTTGAAAAATATAAATTACATACACCCAACTATTTTTCAAAATTAAGACGTATATGGTTTCTTTGAAAATAAAAATAATACAATGGTCGAATGTAAACGTCTACCTCATGCAAAACCAATTTTTATTAACTTGAAATTTTCCAAAGTTTCAAGACCAATTAATCAAGCTTATATCTAACCAAATTTAAATTTTACAAAAATGTCTACATTTAAGGGCCACATAAATAAATTTGACAAAACTAGTACAATGCAACATTCAAGTAAACATAACATATCATATCAATTTATTAATCAATTAGATTCCACCAATTCAAAAATTTTCTTACAAAAATTAAACTTGGTAAGACTAGAAAAGAACATTTTTTTTTACCAAGTTCATATTATTAAATCATCTTATGAATGTAAACTAGTATGTCATGTCCACTAATAAGTCCAACTGATGTATGATAGAAAGTTACAAAAACATACTACCAGATACTCAAACTGGTTAGGCACACACAAATAATTTCCAAGAAATTCAAATTATAATATCACAAGCACAAATGATGTCAAGTTATGCCAAAATAAGACACAAGACACTGAAATTGCTATTTTAGAACCTACGAGGTTCGTATAGCTCATCACAGCAATAGACATAGGAGTACAAGAATAAATGTCTATTTGAATTTAGGAATTTCGACAAGAGTGGATTTCACTAATATCGTGTCATCCCCGACACTTCTAAGACAATAATTTCAAGGGGTATAACTATCTTAAGGATACCAGAGTTCCACTTTAGGGAGGTAAACGAAGGATTTAGAACGAATCAGAGCAAAGTCAACATATTTAGCCAATTCTTAAGTGATGTATGAGGTATTTGTCAAACACTTTTCAAAATTCTTTTTAAACATCAAACTATCACAGGCAAGATCCCAGACGGATCTAAAGCCTGAAGCTCTGATACCAAAACTGTTACAACCGAAAATCCAAGGCTATGACTTTTAGTAAATTTAAGTAAAAATAGTGATAAACAGAAATTTTCAAAATTTTCAGAAAAAATCGAGTACTTAAAACTTAAATTTTAGTATTGGACTAACTCGAGAAATTATAGTATTATCTACTAGTTTTAAATTTCCAAGGTATTTTTAATTTTAAATTTAGAGAAATGATAAATAATAAATTTTAGAAACTTTTTATTTAAATCATTAAGTTTAATGAAAGTGTTCAATTTAAAACCATAGGCCCATAGTTAAAATAATTTTCATAAAATCATTTCTATGTCTAAGTACTCGATTAAATATCGAAATCATCCTCATACATCCACTTAATAAATATACTACTAATGGCTAAATAAACTTGACTTAGAAAAGGGGAAAATGATATAGAGTACGAACCAACCAATGAAGAGGACTGGAACTGCAAACATATGCCAAACATGCTTGCCAAGCCACACGAATATCTATCACAGAATAATTTGACACCTGAAAGGGGAAGGAAGTAGGGGGTGAGCACGTGAATGCTCAGTAGAAAACTCAATTATCTTTTTGGGAAAAACCTTTTTTTAGTAATTCTCAATACAACTGCATGGTTAGTAGTTCCGGAAAGCATTTTAATAAATATGGAGCATTCGAAACATATATAGAAAATCTTTACAGAAAATCATGCTCAAACCAAAACTAGATATATATCCAGGTTAAAATATATAGAAAACCATAATAAAACAAGCATAGTGCACATCACATGAGTTCTCATCCTCTCATCACAACTAGACCAACTTATACTACATGTATTGAGTACTCTCTTCCTGACATCTATCTCTAAAAACCGGAGAGACACCCATGTGTCAACTCCTACCGAACCGGAGGGACACCAAATACCTATGTCTACCGAATGGAGATAGTCAGAAAATAAACCCCGCACGAGTTTACGAGCTCTCACCGAAGGCGAGTGTACCAGTCCGCCTACTACAACACCGTGATGCCTAAGACGACTCTCATGCATGATCATATGAAATGTGCAATATATATAGAGTCTCAATCAACCATGCAGTGGTTTAACATTCTAGACATGCTCTAATTTTTAATTAAAAATCGATTTTGTACTTTAAAATCCAAAAGTACAGTTTCTATGGTTTTACCAAAATCCAAGTATAAAAACTTGTATAAAATTATATTTAAAAATATCTAGAGCAGTCTACAGTGTTTCACAAATTCATAGTTCATTAAAATAACTATTCAAATAATTTAATTTAATAAAATCATGAAATTTTATTTTTCAGAATAAATTCCAATTTTAATGAAAATAATAGAAAAAAAAGGAAATTGAATCCCCTACCTCAATTGAGTATTCAAATAGTGTTGCGGAGCTATGGAGAAAGTTTGGCGTCATTTGGGTATCGTTTAGAAGGTCGGACATCGTTTTAGAGCCTTTGATCGATAGGTTTGAAAACTCGATTTTCAATCGGAGCTTCAGATCATTAAACGAACTTCACCACTGAATTTAGAGCATCCAAAAATGCTAGGTTAGATATATAGTTCAACTGATTCGGGCTCGAGCCGAACCCGGGCCCACGACATGCAAAACGAGACGATCTAAGCCGCTAGATTTAGATTTTCTTGCCCGTCACCAAATATAGACAATATATATATATATATCAAAATTTTTGTTTTCACGAGAACATCATAAATATAAGGTTTATTTTACGATCTAACGGCCGGATTGAAAAATTTAAATATAAAACGAAAATAGCTCAAAACTTGGATTGGAGCTATGAGGAGTTGACGAGGAGAATCGGATTTGGAGTTTCAAAGTCATTGTTTTTGGATACAAAGAATGTAAAAGGTTTTATTATTAT
>JXTB01000136.1:1194-50406 GCA_002914805.1 Parasponia andersonii
GGATCAGTGATGGATTCTGCCTTAAATTCGGAAGACCCACATGCCGATGTCGGGATCACGTGCGATCCGCGTGACCCTTCTCACGGTTCGAGGCTCGGGAATGGGCCCCACAATTATTATATTTTAACAAATTGTATGTGGGACCGGTATTTAAAGAAGAATTACATTTAGTCATGCCAAAATATACAACACATTGATGAGCGTTTCCTGGTCCTAGCATATTAAAGCGTGATAAGATGAGGAAAAGATGGGAAACTCATTAGTCACCATAAAGGTGTAAAGGTTGCTTTCACTTGTGGAAAATTCAGGAATATAGTTTATAATATCCAATGGTTTATTATAAGGTTTCTATATATGAATGAAGAAAATATGATATTAAATGAAGCAAAACTTATAAATAGAAATATATATTCTTTTTTACTAATTATTGACAACTTTCTCTCACTAAATATTGAACACAAAGAAAAAAAAACAAACTAAGAAAATAGTAGGAAAACAAAGTGAAAATATTTTCTAGGCATCCAATCAACAAAAAGTGGTGTTGAGGTGAGGTTGTTGTCATTATTTTTAGCAAATTTATTATTTTTTAATGTTCTCTTTATTTAGATGACGTGTTGTGGTGTTGAAAGCAAAGCCCAAAGCTTTTTCCTTACAATCAATCATAAGTCCCAACATGAGAGGATCAGTCAGCATTCATTCAACCAGTTAAGTTTTTTGCTTTCCATTTTTAGGTCCTAAATCTAGAGAGAGAAAGTGGTGCTTGAGAGAGAAAGTAGTGAAAATTGAGGATGAAATGAATAGTTATGGGGAACTCTCATGCTCTCCATCATTCCCTGCCATGTGCTTCTAACTCTTTTTCTTCTCTTCAATCCCCATACCATCCTCTCCTCCTTCCATAATTTAATTAATTATTTTTTCAAATTTTCAAAAATAAGGAAAATACTTTTCACTTTCTCTCTCTTTCCCATTCCTTAATCCCATATCTCTCTCTACTTTCTAGGGTTTTGAAATTGCAAAAACAAAGCTAAAGCTGGTCACATTCTCAGATTACACAGATACCCATATACCCATTAATCCATTTTTAGCTTTTTCTTTTCTTTTTTTACAGGAGAGAGAGAGAGAGAAAAAGTGAGGGTCTTTCTTTCTTTCTGATCCAATTTCATGGTCTTTGCTCGCTTCTCGAGGCTTGTTTCTTGGTTTTTTGGAGAGAGAGTGAGAAGGGGCGAAATGGGTTTGTGGAGAAAGAGGTAGAGAGAGATAAGAGAGTTGGGGTTGGTGTTGGTGGTGGTGGTGGTATGTAGAGGAAGCGAAAGAGAGATGTTGGCAATGGAGAAGGATTTTGATGCTAAGTTGAGGATTCAGGGGAATTCTTCTAATGGTGGCAATGTTCAGAGATCCAAAAGCTTTGCATTCAGGGCTCCACAGGAGAATTTCAGCATTCAGGACTTCGAATTGGGCAAGATCTACGGCGTTGGTTCCTATTCCAAAGTATGAGCTTTTGTTTCTCTTAAGTATTCAATCTTGTTTTATTTGGGTCCTTTTATTATATAATGTTGGCTTTTTAACTACTTAAATTGTAGGATTTAATCGTTTGATGCTACAAATTGTTTATATATATATATATGTTATAGTTTTGTATGGAATAGATGGTATGTATAGCTTGTATTCATTTGTAGAGCATGCTTGAGTTGAGTTTGAATTCTAGAAAACTCTTTCGGATATTTCGATGGGGAGACTTTGAATGCTGGGATTAATAAACTAGTCACGAGAATGAGGTGTGGGATATATTAAAAGTGACATATGTGATCGTGAATTTGGGAGGGACCCTGATGGGAAAATTTCTGCCTCTGTTGTCTATTTGGCTCTCTGATGCTAGTTTTTCGTTTGGTGTCTTAAACTTTCAAATATAGAAATATATTAAGCAAAAACTGAAGCCTTGAGGTGCCTTCATTTTTAAATTTTATTGTGTTGAGGATATCTTCCTGTGAAAGAAGAAAAATTAAGTCTGCGGTGGTTTCCCCAAGTTTTCACTTGTCTAGACTGTACGTGTATGGAATGGTAGAGCTTTCTACTTTTAGCATTACGGGCATGAGTGTTAAGAACAAGAAATTCTATTGGAGCTTTCGAACACTGACTGCTCTGTCCTAGGTAGCGTTGCTGTATGTGTAGAACTGAAATGGAGTATTGCCAAATTGATAGGTGAAGATTCCAGTTTTTCGACAGTTTGGATCAACCAACGTGTGTTCCATTTTATTGACAATGCCTTCTGTTTGCTACGTGAGAAGTAAATGCCTTTAATGTGTGCGCCGCCCTCCCCTCCTTAAAAACTCTGGTTGAAGCGTGATTTTCTTTTTTTTTTTCCCCCTTTTTTTTTTCATATGTAGAAACTGATGCATGATATAAAATTTTCTTTGCAATAAAAACACAAGTACACATGATCTTTAAGTGACCGTGCTAGAGGAACATATGTTATTTCAGTTATTCAGTAGCCTTTCTACAATCTCACACTTTCTTGTTGATTCATTTTATTTGGAGATTTATTTTGTACTCTTATCTTCTCTGTTTTTATTTTTTTGGGTGGCTGATGTGACAATAAAGATGATTGAACAATTCAATTGACCAAGATATTGTTTATGCTCTTAGGATATTTGTTTACTCCTCTCTCTCTCTCTGTCGTAAAATATTGAAGTTGTCATGCATGAGGTTTACATTGCTACTAGTTTTTAGGTGTTTAAAAGATAAAACTGGTAGCAAGGTTGTCCGACTATATATGTTGCTTATATTATCTGGAAGTCATGTATGCTTCTTGTTTTTGGTTAATCTGTCACCAGGTTGTGCGTGCAAAGAAGAAGGATACAGGAATTGTTTATGCATTGAAGATAATGGATAAAAAATTCATCACCAAAGAAAATAAAACTGCTTATGTAAAGTTGGAACGTATAGTTCTTGATCAGTTGGATCATCCTGGCATTGTGCGGCTATTTTTCACCTTTCAAGATACCTTTTCACTATGTAGGTATCTTTTGTGATTTCTTGAAAATTTATGTTTTCCAGTCTCTTTTCAGTTCCCACTTCTTTGTATCAGTTCAGTGCTTCTTTTATTTTTGTAAGGATCTATTTACTTGTAAGTCATATTTCATTCTATCTCCTGTTCTCATTTGGCACTTTCATTTGACTTTTTTCTGAAGACATGGCACTTGAATCCTGTGAGGGTGGAGAGCTTTTTGATCAAATAACCAGGGTAAGTTGAACAGGAAAAAAAAGAAGATATTTCGTGCTCTTCCTGTCATTGTAGAACAGGTCTCCTTTTAGGTTGTGACCCTTGTAGTTTTGGCCTTGTACTTTCAAATTTGTTTTTTAATTTATGGCCACTTACATGTTTTTTTAAATGATAAAAAGAATGCTTTCAATATCTGTGTGTTGTGTTTTTCAGTATGTTACACACACACACACACACACACAAAAATGTTGCTTTCATGAAGTTTCTGATGAGTTTGAGTATGTAATTACTTTGTTTAACAAGATTTCCTTGTATGTCTCTAGAATCTATGAATTATGCTTTTTTAGCTTTTCATTTTACAGTACTCGTTTTTCATTTTAATTGTATGCAGAAAGGTCGTTTGTCTGAAGATGAAGCTCGCTTTTATGCAGCAGAAGTTATAGATGCACTAGAATATATACATGGTATGGGGCTGATACATCGAGATATAAAGGTATATTTTCCTGAATGCTTGCCGAGTTTCAGTGGCATGTGAAGCATACTGAAAATTTCTTCAATGCAGCCAGAGAACTTGCTACTTACATTGGATGGCCATATCAAAATTGCTGATTTTGGGAGTGTTAAACCTATGCAAGATAGCCAAATTACAGTTCTTCCCAATGCATCGTCAGGTATTTTGATAATGTTATCAAGTAGAGAATGTTTATATCATTTTCCAATAATATGGCAAAATTGCTCATCGATGCCTTGTTTAGATGATAAGGCCTGCACATTTGTGGGGACAGCTGCATACGTCCCTCCAGAAGTCTTGAATTCTTCTCCTGCAACTTTTGGGTACTGTGCTCTCTCTAATCGATAACCATGCACATAGATAGGCTTTAAAATTGTTTATTTGAGAATACAGTCTTGGTGTATACTTGTGGTGTTTGGGCGAGCAGTTGGCTATTCTTGTCATTTTCTGTTAATTATGTGTCACTTATATGATATGTTTTTTTCCCCCAACAGTAATGACCTCTGGGCACTTGGTTGCACCTTGTACCAAATGCTTTCAGGAACTTCTCCTTTCAAAGATGCCAGTGAGTGGCTTATTTTCCAAAGAATTATAGCCCGAGATATAAGGTTTCCTGATTATTTTTCACAGGAAGCCAGAGACCTCATTGACCGATTGTTGGTAAGCTACTTACTTAACTTCGCCTTAATTTGGAATAACTACGTTACATATGGGTTTCCTAATCCCAAGTTGCACCTCAATTTGGTTGCTAAATAACTCTTATATGGCCAATACTTTATGGAATTAGCTCTTTGTTAATTGGGCTGGAAACAAAAACATTGATAAAATTGTGGCAATTAGTAGAAAAAACAAATATTAAGAAATTAAGATAATAAGTAGGTAATAGAAACTAGCAATGCAATTAATATATTTCTTTAGATATCCTCTGTGAAACAGTGGTTGTATATGGATTTCCATAAGTTGACGTAGGCCAGTTAGTAAATTCGTAGAAAAAGTAGGATAAGGTTTGTATCTACATTTTTTCTGAAAATTTGTTGATGAAATATTTTTATAATAAGCAGCAGTAAGCATTTAACGAAAAACTTTTTAATATACCTTTCATATCTTATATTATTATTTTTTTATTCATCTTCTCTATAGAAATTTTTGTACCTAAATATCTGAGGTGCAAGCATAATTGAAAAAATGTCTAAAGACTGCAATTGCATAACAGGTCTCCAGTGTAAGAGTTTTCTTTTTGTGCTGTAGATACGTTTATAAAGCATTAAATACGTATGGAAGGTTTTGCTTTTTCCATCTGCATGAGAAAAAATGTCATCAGATATTTTCCTGGGTCAAAATTCTTTTTTCTTTCATGGAGCTTCCCTTATTTTATTTATTTATTTTCCTGGATGAGAAACATTTACGAGGAACTTGAAACCCTAGACCAATACTCACTTACCCAACCACTTGAGCTAAGATTTTGTACAAGTGACTTCAACTCTACCATGCACTGCATGCAGGATTTGGACCCCAGCAGGCGACCAGGTGCTGGACCTGGTGGTTATGCAACACTCAAGAAGCATCCATTCTTTAAAGGAGTCGACTGGACAGTTATGAGAGAGCAAAGCCCTCCAAAACTTGCTTTGGAGGTAGCTATGCTTTCATTGTTTGAATTGCTCATAGGAAAAAGGGACAGGCCTTTTTTTTTTTTTTTTCCGGCCGGGGCGGGGCTAATGCTATAGACAATGCACTAAGAAAAGTATTATCATTTTTATTATTTCTTTAAGGCTCAATCAAGTGAAAGTGATGATGCTCATGATTCTTCATGGAACCCTTCACACATTGGTGATTGTGGAGCAAGACAATGCGAGGGGAACCCTGGCGCCACGTCTTCATCTGAGGCATCTGGTCACATTACTAGACTTGCTTCTATTGATTCATTTGATTCAAAATGGTACAACTCGTTACCTTTTGCTGATGCATTACAGCCTATTTTTCACCAGAAAAAAATCTTTCTTTCTTGCAACTCTTTTATTTTAAGTCTTTTGATTACAGACTACATGCAGTTAACTGGCTAGGGTGATTGTAAATGCCATATTTTAAGTTTCTTTCTTGGAGAATCCAAGACATGGAAATATGCCTAGTAGATGTTCGGATGGGATCTTAGTTTATTCATTGTTAGAAATGGAGGTCCCTTTTCCCCCTCTATTCACTCCTAGGGGCATTGAAAATAGGGTTAGATCTCAAGAATAGTGGGCTCAATGCTTGTGCTTATTACACTCTCCATGGTTTTGCATATAGCTTCTGACAATTTTTGAGCTTTTATGTATACGATTTTTGATTAATTGGCGTTTAGAGTGTAAATCATATTTTGAGTCTTGATCTTTGAGGATTCCATTCAAAATTTAGGGGGTTTTTCCTTGGCATACTTCTTTATTGTCTTTTAGACGTACTAGTTTGCAAATTATCTTTCTTGGTCTTTGTATAATAGTTGCATTAATCATTATGGTTCTTTACTTAGGCTTTGAACTTTTTTTTTTTTTTTTTGGTTATGAAACAAGGGGTCTTCTTTTATCCTTTTTTAATTGAGGTTAAATGACTAGTGAGTTGCTTATTTTGCTGTGACACAAAGTGAATATCTAATTAGAGTTCTTACCATGTTAATAGGCAACAATTTCTTGAACCTGGGGAATCTGTTATTATGATATCAATGGTGAAGAAAATGCAGAAACTAACAAGCAAGAAGGTGCAGCTTATCCTTACCAACAAGCCAAAGTTGATTTATGTTGACCCCTCAAAACTAGTAGTAAAGGGAAATATAATATGGTCTGATAACCCCAGTGACCTCAATATCCAAGTATCAAGCCCTTCAAATTTCAAGATTTGTACGGTATGACTTCCCTGCTCTATTGTCCTCTAAGCAAACAAACTGTTCAATTATTGCAAAACCATTTCATGGTATTTTCTGATAAAGATGAGAAATAATAAATATGATCCGTAATTTTTGTCTGATCATGCATTATGATATTGTAGTGTGTATATACCCACAGACCACAGTTCAACGTGGCAGTGTGTTTGGACTAAAAATTTAATATATAATTATCATTATAACCACTGATTATGTATAAAATTGCTCTTTCCCCACATTCAGATATGCCATGACATATTCCCTTGAGAAAAACAGAAAAAAAGTCGTTTGTAATGACACAAGGTTGAAGTGCCATGATGTATGTTATTTGCGCATATAAATTATTTCCTGTTTGGATTTCTAACAATCTTTTCTGCATTTTGATTAATTTCCTTGATATCAAAATTGTGTGATGTTTCAGCCCAAGAAGGTGTTATCATTTGAGGACGCTAAACAACGAGCGTGGCAATGGAAGAAAGCAATTGAGGGGCTTCAAAACCGGTGAAATCTGAGCCTGCTTTTGACAAAACATTCTTTTCATAAATTATATAATATTGTAGAGGAACGTGGAGGAATTCTTTAAAAAAGTTTATGCCTCCAAATGATTATTTGTTAAATGAAAGATTGGAAGTTGCAAGAGAAGAGCTTTTTCTCAAGGTTCAAAGCAATTTCCTTTTAACTCTCTATTCCCTTTGCTTGAAACTCGGTTTGTGAGTGGGTTTTCCCATCCTTTCGGAGCTTCATTATGGCAATTTTGTAGAATTTATAGGGTCTGTGAGAAGGGGGTGGAGGGTTTTTGTTTTCTTGTTTAAAATTGTCAGTCCCTAATGAAACTTTTGCTTTGGAAAGTTTTCACCATTCTATATATGTTATGTGGACCCAGCATACCAATTATTTTGCAGCTACAAATTGGAACATCTTATATCGGTGAATTTTGTACAGATTGCATATTATAGAAGTTGCTAAATAATTATTTCTTCATCCATTTTAAACTCTATCAGGTGTATGATCTTTGTAATGGGGTCAGAGATACTGAAAAATTAGGTGAGAAATAGCTAAATCTTCTGACTGTGTGAAGGATATTAGTTAAAACCTTTTGTAAGCGTTATCCACAACCACTTAATTTGGCCTACACTCTAGCACTGCCCTTTATTTGAAAGTTGGTCAATTATTGTTTTGATGGACCACATGGTATGATTGATGCGATTGATGCTTATCCATTGGAACTTTATATGACCATTTGACTTGGATTTAAAAAGGTCACAATGGCCTGTAACGAAGCTATTTATTCAAAGGGGTAAACAATCATATGTGGTATCGATCTTGATATTAACTAGAACTTTAAAATATCATTGACTATATAAGTTATCATCAAAAATAAAAGGAATTTCACATTTGAAAGTTTTCGACTTTTCCATATTTTAAATCTATAATTACCAAACAAGTATATGTGTGAAAAGTCTATGATTACAATGAAAATAGTGGCAACAACAATGACGACGCTAATAGAAGAATTAAAATAAAGCGATAACAACGGTTAAATAGACATATTTGGCTACGGCCACGGTGAGAGATCAATTAGTTCCACTAACAAAGACGAGAAATGGATTACAAAATATGAGAAATGTTACGCCCGAAGTATTTGTCTGAAAAAAAAAAAAAAATACTCACCTAGAATTATCATTTTGCTTTTAAGAACTTTACTACACTGGAGGAGCTCTCAGACTTTGCCGTGTACCAAATAGGTGAAATCTTCACCCGTACACAAGTTAGCCATAGCTTAAGAAGTAGCTTATGCATTGTACAACACCTCGATACATTTATTCATTTTGTTACTTTAGTTTGAAGTCCATATATATTAAACAGTACTTTGTATAATCCAATCCAACCCAATAATGTTAAGACAATTAATTTTATTGAGCTTCCTTGCTCATAGTTTCTATACAGTAAATTTGTTGAGTTAGTTTTTCCTTGCTAGCTTTTCTGTTTTAGTTTAGATTGTTCTTATTTAATCTGGCTCGTAAACATTTAGTGTCATTAATCAAATCATAGTTTCATACGACATTTCATCTTTAATTTAGTTCAATAAATCAAATCTTGAACTACAACTGTTGGTGCTAAAGTTTGTCTTTACAACAATGTGGGTCCATGGTACGTAATAAGACTAAACCCTAAACCCTTGTGCTGAAGTGGCTGGACCGTCGAGTTCCTGAGAAAAACCATAGTGGTCCAATGCATGGAACTATGGAGTTGGGCATCGGGCTGTAAAATAGCTACAAAGCCTCTCTGACGCTCAAGTCAATAGTAAACTTGGTGACACGATAATGGAAAAAGAAAAATAAAATCTAGTACAATTTATTGGACCTAAATAATTATTTCTTATGATAATTTTTCAGATCTAGTTTATACCTTTTTTTTTTAATTAAAAAAATCTGTTTCTTTTTTATTGGTTATTAATAAGGGTCTTCTCAGTCAGTTTGAAAGCTCCAAACCAAATAAGTAAAATCTTTATTTAGTTAGCAGGAAACTTTGAAATTACATTCAGATTCAGTCAGTTTGGTCAGTTTAGATGCGTAGGCCAAATAATTTGGACCTTTATACTATTTTACTAAGTTAAAACATACAATCATCATTTAATTTAAAGAGGATAATATATATATATAAACTATGAGTTTTAGCCTTTCATCAAAAAGACCAATGCTTTTTTCTTAATATCAAATAAACTTTTTATTTGTATCTTTTTAACTTTTGAACTCAGCTAAAAGAATTCAAAAAAAGAACTTTTGTATATTTGAAAGTTGTTTTCATCTTATTCTTATAAGGTTACAGATCATTTTTTTGATTTAGATAATTTTTCTTTCAGTATAAATGCCAATAGATAATTTTAAAGAAAAAAAATATTTTTACAATGATTTTTAGGCTCTAATTTTGATCATATATGTGAATCCAACGAGATTTGATAAAAAATATAAATAAAAAATTTTATTTGATATTAATGAAAATGCGCGTTCTTTTGCTAGAAGGTTAAAAATGGTGTTTCTTTTTTAATGATTTTATCCTTGAGTTAAAATAATAACTCATCATTTTTTTCATATAAATAACCAAAATTCAAATTTCGCCACCCAAATTAAAATCATTATACTCACTACCAAGATTTAAAATTTATACTAACAAATAATAATAGAGAATATGTCTCTTAAACTAAAAGTAAAAAAATAAGTTACAATCTAAAAAGAAAAAAAAAAGTAAATAAAGGAGTTTTTAAGTCATAATTAGAGTATAAAAAATGTAAAAGGAAGGAAACATACAGATATGTATGATATTTTGTTAGTTTGGTTCAGTTATTTGGCGGCTTTTTTAACTTGGGTGTTTTTGTCATGAAAATCGTTAACCAAACTGACCAACAGAAAAACAAGCGGTTTGGTTTTGAATTGGTCAGTTTATGTGGTTTGTTGGTTTTCTTTAACACCATCATCTAAGACAATTATAAAGGAGAAGTTTAGTAGCTGAAGCTGGTAATTAACAAATCATTAAAAACCACTGTTTACTTTGATTTACATATCACGAAAAGTGATATTTGGGTACTTAACCCCGAAAATAAAGTGAAGAATAATCAGAGGGAACATAGAGTTTGACATATATTTCACTTTTAGGAAATGTGACAGTCTATCAAATCTTTGAGAAAGAGGGGTGTTTATAGTATGCTCATTAAGATACGGTACTTGAGGAGACACTTTGTTCTTGTTCGGTCTAAAGCTCAATGGTTCCACATGTTGTCTTGCCAAGCTCCATACGGATCGGACCACAAACTGTTAGGACATGTAATTTATTTTACATTAGGTGCGCCGTATAATTGTGGTCAAATATCACGTAGTTATGTAGTGCTCGGAAGGTTGTAAGTATAGTAACTGATCATATACATTCATATGTGATTAATTAGCTCACTGTTTTCTTTCTTGTGATCGATAAACTAATAACTTGCAAGTTGTTGGGAGCTAATCCTTACTATGGACTCGACAACGATCATGCTTAGATCATGTTCATAGGCGGATTGAGAGGGGTCTAAAGGGGCATATGCCTCTACTGGATTTCATTGTATAATTATATAAGCTATTTTGTAAGTTATTTATATACTTTTTTGGAATAAAGTTAAGTAATCTCGTTATTTGATGATTAAGAGTTTTAATTATCTCTATATTACTTTTTTATTTAAAATTTTTACATATAATGAATTGCTTCAAAATTCAAGTTATTTCCTCCACTTACTTGGTAAACAAATTTTAAATCTAACCCGATTTTTTTTTTTTCAGTGAATAAAAATCAAATTGATTAAAGCCCAACCACACCTCGTGCAAATTTTAAGCAAAACTACCACAATTTGTTTTTGTTTTTGTTTTTTTTGCTTTTTTGTTTTTGTTTTTGTTTTTTGTTTTTGTTGAGAAAGCCCCCTTACTCCTTTTGCAATTGTCATATATTTTGTATAGAAACTAAGTTTAAAAAAAAAAAATCTAGAAACATAATTAAGTCTAGTTATCCAATTACATGGTCAATCCATTCTAAGAAGAAAATTACTAAATGACACGTATGTACGATAAAGGTGTGAAAGCTAACCACAAAATTTAAATAGGGTCTCATACTTTTATTAGTCTGTTATATTAAGCATTATCAATACCTTTATATTAAAGTATTATCAATACCTTGAGATTGCTTTTTGAGAGAGGAAAAAATTTGTAAAAAGGTAAAAACGAAAAAAAAAAAAAAAAAGAAAAAATGAGTACGAAAAAAAAATATTTTAGCAAATATCCCTATTGAAAGATATGTCTGGTTCTGCCCCTCATCACGTTGGAGTCTAACTCATCAAGGCACCATTCAAACACCACCAAGGCATCAAGGCATCTATGAGACGTTATCGTATGAAGTCCAAGTACCTTTTATGATTTATTTAGTCTAACCAACCATTTTAGTATCCTCCAATATCTTGAAGTGAAGAAAGCAGTAACGCAGAGACAGAGCCGGCTCAAGCACTTTTAGAGTCTTCATCCTTCAATTGGGGCCTTTTCATTTTTTTTTTTTGAAAGTTCATTTTTTATGAATAATTTGTTCGGATACTCTATATTTAATTAGCAACTAAATAAAATTATTTTAATACAAAAAAAGAATTTTACTTTACTACCAGTGGGCATCTATAACAAAGCATAATATTTGAAAAAAAACAAAACTACTCGGTTCATCAACAAGGAAAAAAAAGGCAACAAACAAAACAAATTGAAAAGTAAAATATATATATATATTTAAAATTTGTTTTTATTATCTATTGAGATGTAACATTATTATTCGACTCTTTATGATGTAACATTATTATTCGAATCTTTATATTCAAATTTCTCAAACAAATTCATTTATATTATATAGCTAATCTATTTAATCTTTTTTGTGCCATAGTTAATCTAAATAAGACTTTTTCAACTTTCTAATATTTAATTCTTCGCTTGTGTTCTTTACTTACTTCGTACTACTTGTGCAAATTTTTTCGGAAACAAAAGCTCCTTTTTTGTGATTGTATCAAACACTTTATTTTTCTTTTTTTCATATATTTATCAAATTCATATGGATATTTTTTTTATTAAATATTTTTTTTCTAATTGCATAGGTATAAAAAGAATAATTTAATACAATACAACAATAAAAAAATAACTATTGGGAAATTTAAACAACAATATCAATTAATAAATTAACAAAAAATAGTACTAAAGTAAGTCATGTAGCCCAGAAATCAACACCAAACAAACAAGCACTTCCAAATAGATTCTTTAAATCAAACTCTTTAATTTAGAGTCTCATTTTGTTTTTATTTTTCAATGAACTTTCTTTTTCTTTTTTTTTTTTTTAGATAACTCAAAGAATAAATAAATAGGCACTAAAAAGGAGAGCTTGAGAGATTGTAAACATATTGGAGTATTTTTTTTTTCTTTTCTTCTGGCAAACTTTATGTAATTAAAAGGAAATGCAAATCTATATATAAGTAAAGAAAAAAAAATCGTTTGTAAACTCTTAAAAAAACCGTTAAGGTAAAAAAAAATGTAAAAATATGGAGTAATTTGCATTCAAAAAAGATATGGAGCAATTAATTATGGAAATATGAAAAATACTGGATAATTAAACCATTCAGTTCTTATTTGAATTTCAATGGATTGATTTTATTTGACTTTGAAAATCTAAAAATGGACAAAATAGGGTATTATATGATTATTTTCCAACTTCCAAATATTTAGGCTTCTTGAATTTTGCTTCTTGAATTTTTTTTAAAGTTAATTTTTTTTCCTTTTTGGTTAAAGGATTAGGGTATAAAAAAATTACAAAATAGATAAATATTACAAAAAGAGAAATATTTGAGAGGCCTTGGCTTGGAGTGGGGCTGCAAGCACCGAAGCTGCCTATAGCTCCCGCCGGCTCTTACCAGAGATCAACATGAACACATATAGTTGTTCCCTTTATTCAGGATCTTGATTATTCAGTATGGCAAAATACGACTTACACTTGCTGGAATGTCAAAAAAAAAAAGAAAAAACAAACTTACACAAGTTGGATTTGCCAATAAGGGGAAAAAAAAAAAAAGAAAAGAAAAGAAAAATAAGATTTCAAATCTCCTCGATGCTTAGTATATCCATCCAAATCTTGTTTTTTTATTTTAATAACCATTCCATTCAAATTAATCTTTATTAATGTATTTAAATAACTATTCATTTTTCCTTCGTTTGTTTTCGGTGGAATTAATATAATTGGCGTGCAAGGTATTCTAAGCTTAGGGAATCATTTCTAGTCAACAATAAGCAACCTATTATAATGATTAGCCAGCTACCAGAGATGACTAACAAATATACATAGATATATTTATTCTGTAAGTCAACGCATGGATGAAAAATAATACTTTTCTTGTCTTTATAAATAGAAGATTACACATACATATATGTGTATTCAAATTACTAAAACTGGTCAATACAATCCTTGAAGAAGCATGGCTCCAGAGCAAATAGCAAAATGTTTGGTTATGGTGGTTTTTATCTCCCTCTTTGTTGCTTCTACATTTGCTATCCCTAAAAAGGGGAAATTAATTCATATAATTAGAGAAGTGAACCGCAAAGGACCATATATTGGACTTATCACAGTATTTCCACCTGAAGAAGCTGCCTTTTTTGCTACTGGAGCTTTTAAGCCTCATCCAAAGCACCCTTTCATGGATCTCTCCGGTGCCTATATATATATACACATAAGTTATCTATACAGGCCACGGTTGTAGTCCTCTCAAGGAGATTCATCTCGTTCATAATTTGACTAATATATATTACGTTTTAACGTGAACTGTGTTGGTTAAAATATGAACGAGACTGATCTTCTTAAGTAGACTTAATATACATATATATATATATATATTCACACGTAAATGTGTATATATACACATGCTTGAATTGTTATTTTATGTGTCTATGTTCTACTTTTATTTTTATTTTTATTTTTATTTTTATTTAATTCACAGTTACTTGGCTGGTTTAGTTTAAGGTAACTTGGGTTTTTGCAGGCAGGCGATTTCGGGTAGGAAAGATTCATGAAAAGAGGGTCATCTATGTGAGATGCGGGATTGGAACGGTATTAAATAATTCGTTACCTTTTCTTGATTTTTTTCATTTGATCAAAAAAAAAAAAAATTCACACAATTAAACTTCTAAGATTGGAAACTCACCAAACTAGTTAGCACATTATAAGTAGTCGAAATATAAGGCAATCAACTAGTAATTATCACCCTACTCCCTTGAAGAGAAAAACTATTACTTATGTTGTTATTGATCAATTGTTTAAGCACAGATATTATTATCGAGGCAAATATTAAATTATGTATATTTGTTCGGAATAATATTCTACTTTTGCTTTTCAACAAAGGAGTGATTTACTTTTGTTTTTCTGTTCTATTATTTTGTTGTTCATTGGAAACACTTATTAGGCGCTCTCTAGGCACTTCAGAGAATAATTTTTATTTTTTCAGTTCTATTTATTTTTTAAGTGATCACGAGGTTAATAATCTTTTTATTCTATTCTACTACTCCACCACTAAAAATAATGATTATAAAAATTAATTCCCTGCATGAAATGGGGTCAAAATTGCAGTAGATATGTACTTGGTATTCTTTGTATATATAATTTGGAATTGGAATAGAAGTAGTGAGATTGATCCGCTATTGAACTTGGTTAAATCTACTTATTAATGGAGTACTAAAAACAAAAACAAGGTATATACAGTTATATATATGGCTACTATTCTTTATATACAGTTATATATATGTCTACTATTCTTTCTCTCTTTCCTTTCCCCTTTAACAGAAGGGACCCTGTTCCCACATGAATTATTTAGCCACTTTCATGTCATTCCATTGAAAGAAAAGTCTACTATAATAATTAATGAATTAAAAACTAGATCTTTCTACTTCAATTGATTATTAATTAGCTAATTAACTAACTTTCATATAGTATAAAAATTCAGGCAAATGCTGTTGCTGCAACACAACAAATGCTGGATCTGTTTGACATTGTGGGAATTGTCCATTTTGGGATTGCCGGAAATGCAAACAACTCCTTGTCTATTGGAGATGTTTCCATTCCAAAACAACTAGCTCACACTGGCATATGGGATTGGGTGGTATGTATCATCATCAGCCCCATAATTAATCTTCGTAATCCTTTTTGACTCTTTTCTAAAAAACATTATAGGCTCAAAATTTTTGAACCATTAATGACTTCGTTAAACAATTTAATTTGCATCTTAGATAGTTACAAAATATGGTAATTAGTTAATTATTGACAGAACCCAAATGGGACGTTGCCTAGCAATGATGTAGCTCACTTGGACTTCAAAACCTATAATGTGCCAAAAGGAGAAGACAATCTCTTGGGACACATTGGTTATAGTAATGAGCAATTCTTCTCCAATTCCCAAATGCCAAACGTTGACCGGCCGTTGTTCTGGGCAAAGGTTACTCAGCAGTGGCTTCACCTTGCTTCCAAATTGGAGGTCAGACAACAGTATTTATGCTTTGATTAATTCAATTCCTTCTCTTTTTTTTTTTTTTCCTATTAATTATCTAATATGATACTATGTTGGTGCGAGGGAAAAGTGGAAGTAAGAAAAAAATTGGGAAATTCAGATATACTACTTTTTTTATTTTTTATTTTTAAATTTTAGATATACTATATTGTTTTGTAGGAGAGATCAAAGAGGATATAGAGATTTGAAATGACCAATTAAATCGCACTTCGCACCGCTCTAAGATTGGAAAGACTGTAATATTGGAGAGAGAGAGGAATCAACTACTACAAATCAGCATAAAAATTACTAGCTATTTCAACCAGAGTAAAAATATCCTACAATATACACTAAAACTAGTTATAGAAAAAATTAGAATTGTATAAAAATAGTACTCTTTGCATTATGAAGTCGGTGCAACTTTTAAATGAAAATTCGAAATTTCAACACTGTTGTTATTACTTCAGGGAATGAAACTGGAGCAATGTGTGAATTCGAGTTTGTGCCTGGATGAGGAACCCAAGGTGGTAGTGGGACTAAGGGCCTCAACAGCTAACATTTTTGTGGACAATGCAGCTTATAGGAACTTCCTTTTTCGGACTTTCAAGGTTTCATCTGTGGACATGGAGAGCTCAGCCGTAGTAAAGGCAAGTTTAATTCAACTAATTAATTCCCTCTCTGTCTCTCTGTCTCTCTCTCTCTCTCTCTATATATATATATTATATAATCAATGATATATCTTTTCCTTAATTAAGCCAAATTTAAATTCCTTTTTTTTTTATTGAGTTGCTGAGGGTTTATTCTAAGTTGGGTGCCAACTAATTGGAATGCTTATAAGTTCTAGATTAGTATGATACATTAACAGTGTCTCGTTTTTGTTATTAATTTTATTAATATTTTTTTAAAAGAAGCTTTTGCTGAAGAACCACAATGGACGTTGTCTTTTTTTTTAAAAAAAAAAAAAAAAAATTCCCTCACATTTTTGGTTTACATATTCCTTGATCAATATGTCCAATTCTACTCTTACTAGAAATTTTTAATTGGCAGACAAGCTTATCAAATGGTTTCCCGGTGATTGTGATTCGAGGGCTATCAGACCTAGCTGGAGGACAATCAGGACTTAATGCAATTCAAATATTTGGATCACTAGCAGCTCTCAATACAGCCATAGTGGTTGTTGCGTTTTTAGAGCAACTTCCCGGCAGTGCATATTCTTGATTATTATCTTTTATTTATTATATAATAAAAACATGTATATGTATATTTTAAGTGCAGCATGTACTACCAATAATTAAGTACTTGAAAAATACCCTAGAACCGGTAAATTAATTCTCAACACTAGAAATTTTCCTCAAAATTATTCTAGCAGATATCAGTGCACAGGTTTTAATTTTTAACTCGCTACAGGAAGACATTTTTAATAACACTGAAAAAATATTATCGCAAATGATTCATAACATTATGAAAGTGTTATATCAGTTTATGTTATTAAAAGTCTAAATTTTTATAGCATTATTTTGATGCTATAAAAATACTTTTTTTTATAACATTTTAGTGTAATTATAATGCAAATGTGTGATAGAAAATACAAATCCTTTCATAACACTTTCTTATTGTTATACAAAAAATTATTTTATAACACTTTTTTAGCTTTATGTAAAATAATTAAAAATTTATTTTATAATAGCTTTATGTAAAATAATTGATAACATTTTACATGCGCCGCTAAAGACATAAACAATAAGATAACACTTATTTATATTATTAAATGCCTATTTTATAACTTTTTTTAATACTATGTAATAAGTCCTATTCGCTCAAATATTTAATACATAGAATTTATAATTAACAATAGAACTCCTAAATCTGTAATATAAAAATGACATTAATAGGCATAGTTCAAACATATTTCAATTCAAAAAAAAAATAAAACATAGATGGATCATCCCACGAGTAAACACAAAATCCAATAAAATCCAAATATCTTACCAATTAAATCTGAAAATCTACGACTATTTTTCTCCCACATGTTCTTCAATCCTTTGTATTCTCTCTTCATTTCCTAAATGTACATTACAAGAAAAAAATATATCAACAAAGTATTCATTAGACTAATTTAATAATTCTAATGTTAATAAACTGAGAAAAGCATTGATAAAAACCACCTCATCAAAACTTTATTAGCTGGCTATGCAACTATATTACCAACAACATCTTCAATAGAACTCATATCTGATGTAAGCTTCCACAAAAATGCATTAGGTTGTCTAGCAAAATCTATACCAACTTTCATGGCATTGAGTCCAAGAGGAACATGACGAACTAAATCTTTCGGATCACTTGAGATAATATTTCGATCTGCAACAATTTCTGTAGATCCATACCAATCTAGTATCTTGCACTTATTGTCTTGTGGGTTAACACTCACACTCTTTAATAGTATGTCGGTCACAAGAACAAACACAATAATAAGAATTGACTTAGTAGACATAAATGAGTTTCAAACAAATGAAATAATATGACTAAAGCTTTACCACAGGAGAAAGAGATATTGATTTTTGATTGCTCCTCGCTCAATCTAGATTGACGCTGTAAACATCATCTATCATTTATGAGAAACACGTATATGTATAAATATATTATTTATCAGATTGAATCTATTGATTGATTGAAACAACTAAATAATTTACATTTTCCTTGTATGGACCTAACAAAACTGGCTTAAGTACTTAATGGGGTAAACCCTTCACAAATATAG
This sequence comes from Parasponia andersonii, assembly GCA_002914805.1. Lineage (NCBI taxonomy): Eukaryota > Viridiplantae > Streptophyta > Magnoliopsida > Rosales > Cannabaceae > Trema > Trema andersonii. The sequence continues at coordinate 19,647 of JXTB01000136.1, forward strand.
ATCAGACTCAACCAAAACAGAATAGAAAGAGAACCAAATCAGTGTATATAATAACGTAACCAAGTTGATAGATGCAATCCTAATCAAGATTTCAAATGTCATTTATTAGAAACATGTAAAAAGTGTTCATTGTAATATCATATATCATTTATTAGAAATATGTAAATTAATTCGAAAATGACTTGCCAGATTTTTCATTATGGAATGAATTAATTGCTCCATATGTGTCATTTGCTCTTTCAACTCTTTACATTTTGACTTTCTAGGTGAATTATATGATTATCCCTTTCTGATGTGATTGCCAACTTTGCTTGAGTAACTCCTCTACCATAAGCTCTTAGATAACTACTCGTTTCAAGACCAAGTACTTTTGAAAGAACATCCTCTTTTACTGCTGTAGTAGAAGTCTCACTTGTATCTTTTTTATATTCTTCTAATAATCCCTACAAGAAACCAAACAATTCATTCAAAAACATGTGAAATTTAAAATCAAATGAAATGAAAGGAAAAAGAAGCTTAGTTCGTACAAAAGCTTCAGCAACTTTTGAATTCACACGTTCACCATTTTTCTTCTTGTGGGCCGTAGTCCAAACATCAACTCTCGAAGGTGCTTCTTTGCTCGTACGAGCATTCGACTATGTAAACAGGGAAAAACAACATGAACAAAGTATAACAAACTTATTTGATAGAAAACACCTAGTACAAACTCAATTGTTTTACTAATTTATCAATCAATTAAGCATATCCTTTGCGGCTACTAGTTTGAGGGAGTTACTTCTTCTTTATCTCTTTGAATTCCTCACTTTTAGCCTATTAAAATACAAAACTATTCATAATCACATATATCAAATACACAATAAAGACAGTACAAAGTACATAAACTTAGATGCTAAAATAATGATATATTTGCAAAAAGATAAATAAACTTAGATAACTTGAGATAATTGGGTAATCTTTCAAGTACCTTAAATTCTAAACTAGTTTTATCTCTAACAAAAGCTTTCCACTCAATAACAGATTTGATGTTATCAAGCCGCAATTTGAGTCTTTCCCCTTCATTTAGAGCTTCCCTAACTTTAGCAACTAAACCTTGATTTTGAAGCTCTCCAAAGATCAGCCATATTTTTAAAGATTTATTTTTTTTGCGAATCAAGTACCTACCTTGTATCTTGCCTGAAAAAATAAAATAAAAACATGTCAATGAAAGTACATACTAAAAGTAGACTTTAATGGTCTTCATTATTATAAAAAGAACAATGATTCGGAATAAATTGTATACCTGAACAGATTTCCATAAAACTTCTTTCATTCCTTTAGTAACCTTTCTCCAATCAGGTATGGTTATCGGAACAATTTCTCTCACAAGTGGTCCCAAAAAAGAAGACAAACTTATTGATTCCTTACCAGTTGGTTGGCCCCTTGAATTGAACTCAATTTGTAGGTGACCATTACTATTTATAGTAACACCCTTCATTTTAGTTGGACCTCTTTTTTTTATTTTTGAAAGGTTCTGCTAGAGGTGTTCTAGGAATCTGTCCTTTTGGAGCTTCACATACTTCTTTAGGTGACTTGACTGATGGAGTGGCTGATACGTTTTTGTGTGAATGACTATCTTCTGAAAATATCTCTCTTTCAATCATTCTTCGAAGAGATCCCCTTGGGGCTGCTGGAGAACCCAAATTGGGACTTTTGGTGGATTAATTAGATGGTTTTCTGGGCAATTTTGAAGAGATAGTAGGAGATCCTATAGGGGCTGCTTGTTCATCAACTTCCAGGGAACAAATTTTGCGTAATCTTCAGAGAACTCCTAGTATTTGCTGCAGGGGAATCTATGGGGGCTGTTAGTTTTTCAAAGTTAGGAGAGCTCTTCTCTCTTATTATCATTTTACGTTTTGAAACGTTCCTAGGAGGCACACATTTTTTTTTCTCCTTATGATCAGTTTCTTCTCTATCTCTTAACTTCCTACGAATTAAGCTCCTCTTTTTTTCGAGCACTTCAATTAAATTTTCTGTTCAAGGTTGTTCCTCCAGTGATTGGAATTTGCAAAGTTTCCTCTTCATTAAATCGGCCATGACTATCAACCTTACAAAACAAAGAAAAGAAAAGGGTCACTAGCTATACACATCATGTATACGAGGTATCAGACAGATAAATAAGCTAACAATATAAGCATAAACATATGTGTCTGATCATGCACTTAGCCATCAATCACGCATGATTCTTTTCTTCTTTTTAGTAAAACCCATCAACAAGTGCAGAAAAATTATAATCACAAAGGTTCAACAGACAAAGATGCTGTGCTTGAATAGAAATTCAAAACAGAGAAAGATTAAAGCAACAACTTGTTCTGCTCTCAAATCTGATTTCATTTGTCTCTAAATTACATCACCTAGAGCTAAATATAATCACTGCCACACAACTAGACAAAGGTTTACTCAACAAACCTGTTTAACAGAAAATTAGATAGCTCTAAGATACGATCTTAGTGTATAGATCTTATCTTAAAGTGAAAAAAATGGTGCAGTATTTTTAGTATATAAATTTTGCTATTGGCTTGTTCTGTACTAGGAAATGAATACAAATTCTATGAACATGACGCACACATGGCTTGTTCTCCTATTGTATATTATATACTCACTCTAGTCAAGAGAGTGCATTAAGAGAAACTGCTGAATGGTCATTTTACATTATATGTTTAATAAAAGAGTTTACTTTGTACAGTAATCATGCTTGAGAAAAGTAAGAAGAGGCTAATACTATTGGACTATATATTATTGGCATAGAATACAATTAGGAAGAAGCATTAATACTTACTTTTTGTGTTTTTTTTTAGTATATACATTAATTTAGAAAAAGAAAGAATTTCCTTAGGCATACATATATCACTATATACTAATGTGTTTTCAGCCACTGAAACAGGACCTGATTGATTTACAGAACAAGACTAAAATGATCTGCAGCAACATTTAATATAAAATAAGGAAGCTATAAATAGCAACTTATATGTTGGTATATAGACAAGTGTAAAAGACTGCTTAGATTGGACTCAACAGCAACTTTAAAACATCAATCATTGTTTTAGTAATTCTCATACATAACAACAATTTAAAACTCAGTAAGGATCAATAAACAAAGCACTAATGGAAAGAACCTGATGATAGATCCTTGGAGCCTGATTCAAAAGAACCTTAGCAGCTGCTCAAAATATGTACAGTCCATCACTTGCAACTTATATAGCTTTAAGTTTAATTATCCTGTGAATAAAAATAACAAAGAAGTGTAATATTAGAACTATATGATCAGAAAGTTATCTCAAATTATTAGCTTACCAAACCAATAAAATAAAACTATCATAAATATTATGTACCAATGCATATCACATGTCTTGATTTTCTAACAATATCTATATAGTGAGACAAACATAATAATTCTTCACGTAGGAGAAAAATCTCAAAATACTCATTCAAAGATTACAACTTTAAAATATTAAATACTATAATAACTCTGTTATATTAAAAAAAAACAACAACAATAACTCAATTCCTATTTCTTATCAAATCAATATTCCCTCACACTCCTCTCTAACATATCGATCCTCTTCAGTTGCACCATCTAAATGAATTTCAGTCCTTGCATTCTCTTGAGAAATATTACTCATATATTCATGTTCATCATACTTTTCCAACTCATGGAAGCCTCTTGGAGGTGCCTTCAACACCACATACCAATTGGACGAATCATGTTCTCTTGAGTAGAAAACTTGTTTAGCTTGCGAAGCTATAACATGTTGGACATGCTTCCAAATTCTCTGTCTTTACTAAACAAGCAACAATTATTGACACAAGCATGAATCTTTTCATATCCCAAGTCAAATGTTCGAAAAAATCTTTTAACTGAATACATAGACTCGAGGATCACGTTACCCGATGGTAACATATTGTGTAAAAGTTGTAACAATCCATCAAAACTTTTATCTGACCATCCATTAACAGTTTTAAGCTTGTACAAAGCAACAATGGCTGATAACTTTGAATATTTCGTGCAATTTGGATATAATGGCGTTTCTGCATCTTCTAATTTTTTTTATAAACTTTGTATCTTCCTTTTCTCCATTTTCCACATAATCATCACCATCACCATCATTATCAAGATTTGTAGCCCTAAACAAATTATAAGCACCATAAGTCTCCATTTCTTCTATAGCATCCATTTCAGAAAACTCTTCCCCATGACGAAACCAAACTGCGTATGTTGGATCAATCCCATTGATGACCAAGTGCTCATAAACAATACTACCATATTGGTGACTTAAGTCTCCGACAAACTTTGCAAGGACATAACAACTTTTCAGGATAACCAGCTTTCTTCTCTACTGAAAAACAGAGCACAGAAAGAGGGAGACAAGAGAGAAGAGAGAAAGAACCTGAAGAAGATGAAGCTAACAATGCCGATTGATCTCGGAACGATGGAGAACCTGAAGAAGATGAAGCTAATAATGCCGACTGATCTCGGAACGATGGAGATCGCAAACCAGGGGGTGTTACCAAACGGCGGCTGAGCGCTTTGGATGGCACGGGGAGAAAAGGTCAAGGTCTACAGCTGAGAGCGAATCGACACTTGGAGAGAGAGAGAGAGAGAGAGAGAGAGAGAGAGAGTTTTCCCCATGATTGAACCTTGAGAGAGAAAAACCTCAGACGGAGAGAGAGAGGTCACGGTGTACTTACAGAGAGAGAGAGAGAGAGAGAGTAGAGCTAGTACTTATTTTTTCAATAATAAGGGTCATAGCACAGCTTGAGAGGGTACCCCCACACGCTTTTATATTTATTGTAAGAGGAGGTTACATTTTTTTTTTTTTAAGGGGACGGTTACACTTTTTTAAAAGTGTTATAATAATTAGTGTTATAATATCTTATTATTCTTGCAGTGACCCTTTCAACTGTACTGCTGCGACTTAAACTCCGATTATTGGCAGAAAAAAAAATTCACAAATGTGAATTCAAAAATTATTTTAGAAAATTATAAAAATTTTAATTTTTCAAAAAAATGATAACTAATCTCAAAATGACAATTTTTGTAAAAATTTATAAATATAATTTAAATTATAAATTTTAACAATTTTATAATCACTGTTAGACATAAATTATTAATAATATTCGTAAAAAATACATATGTATCATCATTATTATCACAAATAGATAAAATAAATAATATAGGCCAAATTCATCGCATGAGCCTTAAGTGTTATTATAAATTCAGAATAAGAGTTATTAAGTAGTTACTAATAACTAAACCAATAATTAACTTCCTTTCATAATTATTTTGCTCAAGAGTTACCTAAGTCATACTATACACCACTTGAGAAGGGAAAAAAATAAAGGGATGAGTATTCACATGATCAGTAGAAATTCAATTACATTTTGTTATAGATGCAACTTTTCAAACCTGCATGGTTAGTACCTTTACAAAATCTATTTATAAATCAAGTTTACAAAATAATTGTGATCAAGAGTAATTATCTATTTATAAATCAAGTTTACAAAATAATTGTGATCAAGAGTAATTATGTAATCAGAACTAAAACTAAAGTCACAATATTATATATATCATAAATCAATCAAGTATATGTATAAGCTATCATTCTCCTATCACGGTATTGTAATATCTCCCCATTATGGTCTATACCTCTTCAGTAGAGGTACCCAGCGTCTTGGTACTACCTAGAAGTATGTCAGCAAATCCTGCATAGGGGCCTAGATCTCTCACATAACGCTGCAGTAACTCACCAACGATCTTAATACCGTGATACTAAAATAGAACTCAAGTGCATGATTCTATAGTAGGTTCAATATTTTATAAGGTATGTAATAACCATGCATAAATTATATCAAGAAAATCATACTTTAAAACTCATTTGGTATTATTATAGGATTTATAGAAAATCAAATAATATAACAGTTATATTTTCCCAAAACTAAATTTTAAACCTGCATAAAAACTATACAAACTAATCCCAAAACAATCCAATATATCTCAACAGTTCACAAGCTCACCACATATCCTATCAAATCATTAAAATCGACAATTTTAAGAAATAAGTCATAACATATATTTTTAAAAAATAAGTATAAAACTTGGTAATTAAATCTCTACCTTACCTTGATAGTTAGGCTAAGTTATCGGTGCCCATAGATTCTCATGTTTGTCATCTAGTCGTTCGAAAGGTCGTTTCGGGATCTCGTGAGTGTACTTTAAGGGGTGACTGTCCAAACGAAACCTCAAATTAAGAAATTGATACCATTAATGAATTTTTAATGTCCAAAAATTCTAAATTAGACATATCATTTGATTAATTCGGGCTTTAGGCTGAGACCCAGCCTGTAGAACTCAAAATGAGGCAAAATCTTGAGCCTTGTGTCTCGGATTTTGTGCCATTTCGAAACTTATTAGCATTATTTATCAAAACTCGTCTCTTGATCTTACTTAGTCCAACTTCGAAGTCCAATTTCAGTTTCAAGGCCTCTAGCTTAAATTTGGACTTAATTAGAAACTTATTATAAAATTACAAAAATATCATTTTTTTAAAAATATTTGCATAAATACCAAAAATTTCAGATATGATTTTCTCTCCATCTACCTATCCATTTTCTACAAAACCACTACTATTCATCATGTCTTAATGCATATAATCATCCCAAAAAGTTTCATGACCAATATTTGGACATTATAAAAATATTTACATGAATACCATATTTCGTTACAAAAATGACATAAGGAACTTTAAAAGCTCACTAGAGCTAACTCGCCGGAAGTTGATGGTGATGGAGGGTCAACCCACGTCAGAGAAGACTCGAACTTGCGAGTAGTGGTGACCCTCGACCTTGAATGGTGGCCGGAGAGCCAAAAACGGCCACGAATATTCGTGGCTCATGCTTGGCTAGGCGATGGTGGCTGGAAAGGAGTTGTGTGGCTTCGTCTGGCGTCAAGAAGGTGAGCTATTGAAGCTCCAACACTAGTTCAACTCGAGTGGCCGGCGATTCGGAGGAAGAAAAAATAGAGATGGAGAGGCGAGGGAGAGAATGTGAGAGACAAAGAGGAGAGGGAATTTTAGGGATTTAATGAAATTTAGGAATATAATGACATGTGGCAGATCTAAAATTGGAGTTTAAGGGTTTGTTTGGCATTGTTTCTTGTTTTCTATTTTCAAAGTTATGTTTTAATAAATGAGAACAAAAACTATTTTACAATGTTTTCAGAAAACAATGGGTGTTTGGCAAATGTTTTCTAGAAATATTTTTTAGGGAAAAAAATTATATGAGTATAAAATATCATACTTGTATTATAGTAAAAGAAATAAGAGAGAAAAAGTTAAGAGAAATTGACTAGAGATAAATTCAAGTAAAAGAAATGAGGAGAGAGAAAGTCACAAGAAAAAAGATAATGAAAGATAATAATAAGAGAGAATATAGAAATAAAAAATGTTAAGGAAGATAGAAGAAAAAAAAAACTAATAAAAACACATAAGAAGGGAAAAGTGATAAGAATATAGGAGGATAGAAAATAATAATAAAAAAAAGTTATAAAAAACAAAGTAGCGATAGAGAATGATGAAATATAATATGATTAAAAAAAATAAAGGGATAAAAAATAATGAGAGAGAAAGTGATGAAATAAAATGATGAGAGAGAAATCGATGAGAACGAATAAGGATTGAGAGAATAAAGAGAGAGTGATGAGAGAGACTGAGGAGAGCGAAAGTTATGAGAAAAAAAATTACGAGAAAATATATGAAAGTCATATGAAATTATTTTTATTTTTTTTAGAAAAAGAAAAGATTGAGGAAAAATCTTGAAAACAACATTTTGTTATTCTCTAAATTTTTTGTTTTCTTTAACTCTTTTTTTAAAAACTGTTATCAGGGAACAATGCTAAACACCCTTACTTATTTAGTTTTTTGTTTTTAAAAATAAAAAATTGTTTTTTAGTTATAATACCAAACAATCCCTAAGTTTCTCAAATTTGCACTTAAGTCCCCAGCTGAAGTTTTTTTTTTAATTTAGTCCAAAAATTTGAATTTTTACCCTAGCTTTGAAAATTTCTTTCACTTTAGTCCTTACCTGAAATTAATTCAAACTTTAACCAATTTTTAATCAATTCCACTTCACCATTTATGAAAAAACCAAAATACTCTAGATAAAAATCTGGATTTTCACAATTGCCGCGTGAATTCATTAATTTACTAAAATGTCTGGTAGAAATTTTCGACCTTGGTCGTATTTGTTCCATAACTCTTTTAATTTATTAACCACGTACACATTGCAAGCAGATTAAGGACTGAATCACATATAAATTTTTTTTTAGTAGTGGTGGTCGGCTGGAGGTGTTGCCGAGAGGGTTAAGGGGGATCGGGGAAATAGAAAGGAGGTAGAGAGAGCTAATTAATGTGACCATCACTTCAGAGCAAGGGAGAGGAAGAAAAGTCAAATTACTTAAAAGATAAAAAAAAGACCAGATCTTTACACATATCATATTAGGAAACACAATGTAAATGCATATGAAAAAAAGAATAAAATTCACAAAAATTGATCAGGGGCAACTTGGCCTGCATATGTGAGAAAGTAACTTATTATTTTATTTTATTTTATTTTATTCTTCTTCTTGGTAATTAGAAAGTAATAAGTTAACAATTGGGATGGCAATATGGCATCAAAAGGTTGAGTAGCATATTCGTTTCAATTTGTCTCCATCTAATTTTGACCTGATCATAGATCAAATCTTTACGAAGCTGACATTATTTTTCAAAATGAATTTCCTTCTAGTTGTATGTCGGACAATTATGATTCTTCCTTTATATTTGTTTGAAAATGCTCGAACGTCTGTGCATTGTCCAGTCAAAAATTCTATAACTTTAATATTCAAATTAGTTTCATATACCTAATGAGCTTGCTAACATAGATATATGTATATAATATTTTTAACGTGATTTTGTAGCATACTTTTATATATATATATATATAGGCATATCAATCAAGTATTATTTTTTTAATTTATGGATATGTAATTATTTTAGCTAATTAAAATTAATTATGCCATCTTTTTATGATAAAAAAATATTAAATAATAAATATTTATTTTTATTATTTTTTTTAACTACTCAAATTATGTTAAATCATTAAATCTATAAATAAATGAAAAGAAATATATATTTAATTAGCAACCTATATATATATATTTATACATATTTGATCCTACTAAGATCCTGGTTTACCTTGCAATCAGAAATAGGTGTATTATTTATGTACGAAGCTTTTTTTTTTTTTTTTTTTTTTTTTTCTTTTCACACTTGGGGAATGGACTTTTGAACTCAGAATCAGAATTTCCATATTAGGAGGAAGGATAATTACTGACAGGTCACAATTGCGACCCCATTTACTGATTAACTTTTAATTCAAAAATGTTAAAACAATTAATAATTAATCATTATCGTTGAGCACGTTTTTTCACACCATTTTTATTTATCAAGCCCCTAATCGTCGGTATAAATGCAGCGAATAAGAGCCAAAGCAACCTCTTTCTTTTTCTTTTTCTTCTGAAAAATGTTAAAATCATATAACCGCAATAATTAACCATATATATAGTATAGAAGTTACTTTCGGAGCTAAACAAATATCTAAATATATCATGTGCTGCACATAAATTCAACTATATATAATGTTATCTTTAGAGCAGCTAATTAATGCCAAGGACAAGCTAGCTAGCTAGCATTACGGACTCCAAAGAAATGGCGAAATGGTTAGGATTGGTGGTTTTGATATCGCAGTTGCCGATTGCTTCGTCGACTCAAGATATCATATCATAAAGAAAATCAATCGTAAAGGACCATATATTGGCTTATATCCACCGGGGAAAATTAGTCATATTACTTTTTTTTTTTTTTTAATATTTATTATCGGTACGAATTTGTCTTATTATTTTAAATTTTGTATTCAATTACTTCTTAGATGATAAATTTATTCTTATTTTATTATTCATTTTTGACTTAGTATTTAAATACCCCTTATAATAATAAAATTGTTATTTTTTTACTTTCTCAATTCTAACACTATTAGAAAATTATTAACAGATAATAGCACTATTCAAATGCTAAATAATCATTTTACTTTTTAAATAGCTAATAAATATTTTTTACTATTTTTTATATTAGACATTTCCAATGAGTTAGCCTTCATGATTTAATAAATAAAATAAATATAAAGATGTAAAAGAAAAATAAATTTTTAATGATTACATATGTATATTTAAAACAAAAACTAAACAAAATAGAGTAATTTTTGCATTAATTCATTAGTGTCAAAATATTTTTGGAAGTTATATAAAAAGAAAAAAATTGCATATTTTTATATCTGAAATACTTTCCAGAAAATAAATTAATTATTTCATGAATTTAGAAGTTATTTTTCATATTTTCATGAAATGAAATGACTAAAATGAAATGAGTATTTTTTATGAACAATAAGAGAGCAAATAGTCATTTTATTTTATATGAAACTATGTTGTTTTTTTTTAACATAACTTCTTAAAATATTTTGACACCAATGAATTAATGCAAAAATTACTCTATATTGTCTGTTTTTTTATTTTTTATTTTACATATACATATATAACCATTAAAAAATTATTTTTCTTTTACTTCTTTTTGTTTATTTTATTTATTTAATTATAAAACTAGCTCTTTGAAAATGTCTAATATAAAAAAATAACAAAAGATATCTATTAGCTATTTAAAATGTAAAATAATTATCTAGCTATTATCCATTAATAATTTTCTAATGGTGTTAGAATTGAGAGGGTAAAAGAATAACAACTTTACTATTTTAGACGGTATTTGAATACTAAGTCAAAAGTGAGGGTGCAAAAGAAGAACAACTTTGACATTGGGTATACCTTTGGGAGGAGTAGCCGATGTATCTAGTGTGTATAAGTCTTGTCAGATTGTGGTCAGTAATAGGAAGCTTCTTGTTGATTTGATTGTGTTGTCGATGGGAAAATATGACGTGATACTCAGTATGGATTAGTTGTCGAAGTATCGAGCCGTTGTAGACTGTCATAAGAAGCAAGTGACTCTTTCTCCTGATGATGGGCAACCTGTTGTCTATCAGGCTAGGATGAGTCCATTGAAGCCTAGTCCTGTTCTGAAAGCTTGCATGGGTAGAAGGAAGAAACTCGAGTATTATGGGAACTTATTTGCCATTGATTGTGAGGTAAGGACAGACGATCAAAACCTATGGTTTTTGGTGGTTAGTGAGTATTCAGAGGTGTTTCTTAAAGACTTACCGAGGTTACCATGAGATAGAGAGATCGAATTCTGTATTGAACTAGTTTCTAGAGCTCAGCCAGTTTCTATTCTAACTTATCGCATAGCTCTTGTTGAGCTGGAAGAGTTGAGAGAACAGTTTGATGACCTACTTTCTAAGGGCTTTATTCGCAGTAGCACTTCTCCTTGGGGTGCTTTTGTTTTGTTTGCAAAGAAAGCTGGTGGTTCGTTGAGACTCTGTGTAGACTATAGGAAATTGAATCAGTTAACAGTGAAGAACAAGTATTCTTTGCCAAGGATAGGCGAGTTGTTTGATCAACTTGGTGGCTTAAGGTTCTTCTCTAAGATCGATTTGAGATCCGATTATCATCAGTTGAAGATAACGGAGGATGATATACCTAAAATAGCATTCAGAACTCAATATGATCATTTTAAGTTTCTAGTGATGCTGTTTGGTTTGACGAATACTCCCACAGCATTTATGGATCTCATGAATCAGGTCTTCAGGCCGTTTTTGGATCGTTTTGTAGTTGTGTTCATCGATGACATCCTAGTGTATTCTAAGACTTGAGAAGAGTATGCCGAACATTTGGGGATAGTACTTAAGACCTTGAAAGATCATCGGTTTTATGCCAAGAAATCGAAGTGTGACTTTTGATGTTGGAAGTGAAGTTCTTGGGGCATATGATTTCTCATGAAGGTATTTTAGTCGATCTTACTAAGGTAAAAGCTATTCTAAAGTGGAAGAGACCGAGAAATATGGCAGAAGTACAAAGTTTCCTTGGTTTGGCAAGTTACTACAGCCGTTTTGTGCAAGATTTTTCGAGGATTACCTTGCCCTTGACGAAGTTGACTAGGAAGGATGTCAAGTTTGTTTGGGATCACGAAAGTGAAGAAGATTTGGTCAGGTTGAAGTAGAGCTTGACCATCACACCGGTTTTTACTATTCCTGACAGTAACAAACCTTATGTGATGTATACTGATGCTTCAAAGACAGGTTTGAGATGTGTCTTGATATAGAATGGTCGGGTTATGGCTTATGCTTCTTGTCAGTTGAAGCCACATGAAAGGAACTATCCCACCCATGATCTGGAGCTTGCAGTGGTGATCTTTGCGTTAAAGATTTAGCGATGTTACTTGTATGGTGTGAAGTTTGACATATTCTCCGATTATGAGAGTTTGAATTATCTCTTTACTTAGAATGATCTGAACTTGAGATAACGAAGATGGGTTGAGTATATAGAGGATTATGACTTTAACCTACAGTATCATCTTGGTAAGGCTAATGTTATAACTGATGCACTGAGTAGGAAGCCTCATGGTGCACTAGCTACATTGGTGTTTGAAGATTGGAGGAATTCAGTTGCGGTTGGTGACTACAACTTGCAGTACTTTGAGAATGAAGGGGTTGCTTCCCTGAGCAACATTGTGATTTCACTATCACTTCTTCAGACTGTTTAATAGAGTCAATGGCAAGACAGGGAGTTGAGGACAATCTGGAACTGACTTCGGAATGGTGAGCAGTTAGATGGTTGGAGCACTAACAGAGAAGGATTTTTGCTTTTCAGTAGGAAGTTGGCTATATCTAATGACCCTAATCTTCGAGAAACTATTCTAACTGAGGCTCAAAAATCAAGGTTTGCCGTACATCTGGTTAGTGATAAGATGTATCGAGACTTAAAGAGGCAGTATTAGTGGAAAGGGATGAAGAAGGATATAGCTACCCTTGTAGTTAAGTGTTTGACTTGTCAGCAAGTCAAAGCTGAACACCAGAGACCAATTAGGTTACTTCAGCCATTACCAATTCCAGAATGGAAGTGGGACAAGATCATGATGGACTCTGTGACTAGTTTACCAAAGACCTTGGGTGGTAGTCAATCGGTTGACGAAGAGTGCTCACATTATACCGATCCAGATGGACTACTTACTTACTAAGCTCAGTAGACTGTATGTGGAGAACATCATACACTTGTATTGTGTGCCTTCAAGCATAGTCTCTGATAGAGATCTAAGATTCACTTCTAAGTTTTGGAGAGCCTTGCAGAAAGTGTTGGGCATGTAGTTGGATATCAGTACTGCTCACCATCTAGAGTTAGATGGTCAATCTGAAAGGACCATTCAGATTCTTGAGGACATGCTACGTTGTTGCATACTGGACTTTGGTGGAAACTGGGATGATCATCTTCCTTTGGTGGAATTTGCTTACAATAACAGTTACCAGACCAGTGTGGGGATGGCTATATATGAAGTATTATATAGGAGACCGTGTAGTTCGCCTTTGTGTTGGGCAGAACCCAAAGAGCATGTTACTCTTGGACCTGAGCTGATTAAGGAGACTACTGAGAAGATCAAGGATACTCAGGAGAGACTCAAGGATATTCAGAGTCGCCAGAAAAGTTATGCTAACCCGAAGAGGCGTGAGGTAGAGTTCGATACTGGTGATTCCGTATTCTTGAAAGTGACTCTTAGACGTGGTGTGATAAGATTTTGGGTTAAGGGTAAGCTTGCTCCCAGGTATATTGGTCCCTTTGAGATCACTGAGAGGATTAGACCAGTGGCGTATCGCTTGAATCTACATGCACAGTTGGGTCACGTGCATAACGTGTTTTATGTGTTGATATTGAAGAAATACACGCCGGACCCATCTCACGTTGTTCAGTACGTGCATGTACCGATCCAAGAAGATGCGTCCTATAAAGAGCAGCATGTTTATTTGTTGGTTAGAGAGTTGAAAAGGCTTCACAACAGAGAGATTCCACTTGTCAAGGTACTTTGGGAACATCACAAAGAAGACGAGACTACTTGGAAACTCGAGATGGAGATATACAAGAAGTACCCTCATTTGTTTAACTTTTAGTCCAAAGTTGTATTGTGATGTCACCTTGACTTGTATTTTGAATTTTGGGACGAAATTCTTTTAAGGAAGGGGGAATGTAAAAATCCAGATTTTGGGAAGGGTAATTTGGATATTTTACCAATTTTTGGGTATTATATTGGGTGAATTAAATTGCAAAAGCTTTATGCAAAAGGACTAAATTATAATTAATTTTGAGGATTTAATTGATAGAGTTTGGAAATCGGAAACTATAGTGTAAATTTTTAAAAATCTACACAGTCCCATATATTCCTACTCATGTAGGTTCTCCCATATATTCCCACTCATGTAGGTTCCCTTTCCCAGTCACTCTCTCTCTCTTCCTCACTCGAATTTCTCTTCCAACTCTCTCTATCTCTCGTTCTCGCTCTCTTGGTCGAAGGGGAAGAAGAAGCTATTGCCGCCTCCCATCGTCGTCCGCCTGATCAGCCCATTGATGGAGCTCCCCTGTGCCATGCCGAGCCGCCACCGACCAGCTGCCTCTGCCGGAGAAGCTGCCTTTGCCAGAGAAGAGGAAGTATGCTGTCTCGGATTTTTCGTTATCATCGACGATTCCGGCCACCATTTGACCTCTAATCGGACTTGTTGGATTCGTTTCGTCGAGAGGAAGCTCAAGGTATATATATCTTAATCTCATACTGGCCGAATCAAAAGTTGCCATTTTTGGAAAATTTTGAGCTTAAGTTTACTTTTTGATCCGGCCGTTGGATAGTGATTTTGTTGTCATTTTTGGATTGTACTCGGAAAATGGGGAATTTTGATGTATATATATTGCCTATGTTTGGTGATTGGCACGAAAATTGAAATCGAATGGCTAAGATTTTGCCTCGATTTATGTGCAACCTGTCCGGTGTGGGCCGCGACCAGAATTGGACAAGTTATATGTCTAACCTAGCTATTTTGGGTGTTAGGAATTCAGCGAAGAGGTCTGTTCATGGAATTAAAGCTCTATTAAGAACTTGGTTTTTCACAAGATGATGATCGAGGGCTTGGAATTGGTTCTCGACCCTCCGGACGATCGTCAGCGACACCTTGAGGATTCAATAGTATAGTATCACTATTTTCGTGAGGTAGGGATTCGGTTACCTTCGTTTTATACTATTTTCCAATAAAATTTAATTTCTGCAATATATGAGAACAAATGCAGTTTTTAAATTTCTCGAACATATGTGATGGACTGTAATGGTATGATATACATATATACTATATTGCTCTGGGGATTTTCTAAGTGTAGGTTATTTTAGATATATCAAAAATAGGGCTGTTGTGCTGCCCGCTTTTCTATAAAAACCTAATATACATATTTTCATTAAAAACCAGAGTACGATTATTTTCACACTTTAGTTCTATATTGCACGTGTCATAGGATCATATATGAGCATCGTGGGTTTACAGTGTGGTGCTATATATCCCACCGTCAGTGTAGAGTCTGCAAATCTACTCGCAGGTTTGTTACTTCTGATTACCTCCCCTTTTGGCAGGCGTAGGCAATTCGTTTACCCCTCCAGGTTTGGTAGGCGACACATGGGTGTCCCTTCCGAGTATGGGCTTAGGTGTCAAGTAGGTTGTCAGGTACACTTTGTGTCATTATCCTAGGTTTCTACAGATGAGAGGATGTGAGCTCATAGGTATGGGTTGATTTGTGTTATGTACATCTGAATTGAATGGTTTTGATTATATTGATTTATTTATACATATATGTGACGATTTCTGATTTTGGATTATCATATATGTATTTATTGGATTTAAACTAACCATATAAGTGCTTTCCATCACTAATATGTTTTCGATCGAGATAATTATTTTTTTTGTTGGGTATTTTATGTTCACTCCCTTCCTCAGGTGGTGTCTAGTGTAATTTTAGAGATCATGAGGAGTAAGAGACCATCGGAATTATAATTCATTATCTTGGTAATACTTGAAGCATATTGTTGTGGTATTTGGACTGTTTGAGTTTTGTTTTAGCATTGAACCAAGATTACTACTTTCTATTTTTGTCTGTGAATTCATGTATACCATTCTGATGTCTGATCTAACGTGGATGATGATGATGCTTGAACATATATTTGATTTATATTCTTTTCGGTATTTATTCGATCTATGTTTAATGGTGCATACGAACTGTGGGAGAGGTTCACGGAATAGAATTCTATATGTACTTTTATGTTTTTACAATTGGGAAATATTGGGTCACCCTTATCTATATAAAGGGAGGCTCAATCTCACAGTCATCATACAATTACTTCACTATACATTCTTTATAATTTTTTTCTTTGCTTTCATCTTGAGACTTAGAGAAACTCTTGTAATTCTCAAGAAAATAGTGAAGAACAGTGGATGTAGGCTCATCTTTTTCGGGACTAAAGCATTATAAAATTCTTGTCTCCTTATTTACTTAGCTTTATCAACCATTTTCACATATAAATCACATCCTATAATTTCCTAAATTCGTTATTGACAAAACCTCCGTCAACAGTATGTATGTTATATTTTCTTATTTGAATATATTACGTCTCTTCTGGTACTTTTTGAGCCTATTTCCCAAAAAATACATATATCTATTACTATATTTGAAAGGTGAATAATCTCTGGGATTTGCACTTTTATTGCAACTGCTTATATATTGCAACAGCAAGCCTTTCACAATAAATCTTTTATTATTATTAATTTTATTATATTACTTGTTTTAGGCCTTGGCCTTCCTAAACAATAAAGCTATGAGGAAATTTGTTTTTTTAAGGTAAATTTTTTTAAAAAAATATAAATCCTGAATTTTGAAATTATTTGAAAAAACATGAATTTTAATTAAAAAAATAGTATTTTTAAAAATATTTAGAAAAATGTTACTATTTATTAATTGCCGAGATACTTAGAGTAACTAATAAGGTAACTTCGGTTACCTCAGTATGTATTAGCTCCTTTAAAAAAAATTAGGAAAAAAAAAAGATACCTACTAGCAGGAAAGTAGAAACACAAAATTAGGAGGATATGTATAATTCTTTTCACCTAATTTTTTGTTTTCACTTTTTGGTTTCTTCCCCTTCACAATTAGACACTTTCAAAAAAAATTAAAAAACAAATGAAAAGGAAAACAATATATATATATATATATATATTTTTTTTGTTTCAAAACTGAAAACAATACAGTGAAGAGTTTTATGAACTAAAATTTCTAGGGATGATTTGTGGATATATATATATATATATAGTTTTGTTTCAAAAGTGAAAACAATATAGTGAAGAGTATTATGAACTAAAATTTCTAGAGATGATTTGTGGATATATACATATATATATATATATCATGTTTTAATAACAAGGGCAATATATAAGCTAAGTGAATTTTTGTATAAATTTTATGACCGGTAGAACTCAGATGGAGAGCTGGACAAAAATGACATTATTCATTTGCACTTTAAAGATTATAATTCACCAAAAGAAGGCGACAATCAGTTGGGACACTTCCCAAGATTTGATTTGGCAACCGGTTGATCAGCAGTTGTTCCCAAGATTTGATTTGGCAACCGGTTGATCAGCAGTTGTTAGAGTTTGCTTCTAATACACACTATATATATATATATATATATATATACTAATTCAGTAGCTTCTTTCTCAATTAAAATTAAGGTTGGTAAAAGCATTAAATAATATTTATTTTTATTATTTTTTTCAACTACTCAAATCATAATTATACTATAATGAATCAGATTTAAAAAAATTACTTATATCTAGAGAGGTAAAAAAAAAAACATGCTGGGTTATGGTCTATATATATATATATATTAGATTTTTCTCTTCATTCAATTTTTGTGTAAACTTTATTAATTCCTTCCTGTTGTTTTTATTATGAAACAATAAAGGTGACTTTCAACAGTAATATTGAGCCGTAAGATTGGCCGGAAAGTGTGTTGCTTTTATATGTTTACGTTGAAAATTTTCTAATATATAAAAGCTTTTGAAAGTCTCCACAGGACAAAATTCTTTCACTCATTCGTTATAATTCTTCTTTAATTTTTTTTTTCTTTTTCATTCTAGATTAGTAAAACTTGCCCAAAATAAAATTTAAAAAAAGAACAGAAAAGAAAAGTGTAGTGAAATGTTAATAAGAAATAAATGCAAAGAATTTCGGTGATTCATGAGCATGCACAAGCACGGGAGGAGAGAGAACAGGCCCAGTAGAGGTACATACCCCCCATTGAATTTTGGAGGTAAAACAAAATTTACGTGAGTTTTTATTTGGGCGTTTTGTTTTCAAAAGATGTCATGCCCCCACACATGGGAAAAATTCATAAATACCCGTTTTAAAAATTATATTTCCATAAATATCATTTTATATTTTTTTATTTCATGAGTACCTATTTTTATACCCACTTTGCTAGAATTGTAGAATACCCATGTTTTATATATTAAATGTATACTTTTTTTATTTCATGAATACCTATTTTTATACCCACTTTGCTAGAATTGTAGAATACCCGTGTTTTATATATTAAATGTATACTGTAGTATATATTTTATATATTAAGTGCATATCTTGGTGCATCTTTTATGAGTAAATATTATATTGAAAATTAGTACACATTTTAAAATATATACTATGAGTCAAATTTATAATGAAATACGTAAATCATAGTAAATATTTATATTATAAATGTATACCGTTCATAGTTTACATATAAAATAAAAATTTACATTATAAATGTATACTACTCATATTTTGTAAATGAAAGGTGAATCATAAAAATAAATTTTTTTGAAAGAAAAATTTTAAGGTATTTATGAAAATAAGTTACTCGGTGTAAATTTCTCTGCACAAAGAAAAACCTAGCGACCTAAACTATATTGGGCCAAAAATTAAACTTAATAGCTTGAACCTGTAAACCGAGCAATTGAATCCTTCATTGTTTAATGAATCCAAACCTTTCAACGAAAAAGAAAAGGAAAAAAAAAAAAAAAAAGAACCAGATCAACGTTTTTTCTAAAGGGGGGAAAAAAAAGAAAGTCAAGGGTTAGTATAGCAAAAAGTAGTTGTAAAGTGGTTGTGATTTGTGGAAGAAACTCAACTCAAAGATTCAAACATAGAGACTCTAAATAGGTAATTACTTTGTTGTTTCAAAGCCTATAAGAATATATATATATATATATATATATGGGCACCAATTCAGTAGGTATTTTTTTTTTTTTACCTATACATAGGTATCAATTTAGCTAATAAAAATTTAGCATGCACATTTTTTTATTGTAAAAAGTAAGAGAGAGAAAGAGCATTAATGATGCACGTCTTTTCATGCAGTTCATTATAGTCATTAGATCACCATAATGATGATCCAACGGTTAAAAAAAAATACCTATTATAGCTAAAGAAAAAAAATACCTATTAGACTGGCAACCTATATATATATTTGTCTTAATTGAGTCTTTTGCCGCCATCGGAGGAAATTCTTAGCTCCGCCCTATCCACATGCATCTAGAAAGCAAGTAGGAAGCAAAGAAGTAACTCAAAATAATAATAATAATAATATATAGTCAAGACAAAATCCAACTGCAGGAGTAAAAGTGATTGTATATATATAAAATAATACTCTATTATTTTATTTAATTTCCTAACTGAGGTAACATTTTCAAGTTAATATATTTGTTTTGTCTTTTAGGGAATTGAGCTGCAACGATGCTTGAAATCAAAATGTCTAAAACATAAACCCAAGCTAGTTGTTGGGGTTAGAGGTTCAACAGCCAATATTTTTGTGGACAATTCCGCTTATAGGAAGTTCCTTCTACGAACTTTGAAGGTTGCATCTGCGGATATGGAGAGTTCAGCTATAGTAATGGTATTTTTTTTTTTTTTTCACGTCTCCTTATATATAGTTCTAATTTCTTTTTTAAAAAGATCTATTTCATTTAATTTAAAAGTTATTTCATATAAAAGAATATTAACAGAGACTGTGATTTATGTCAATTTTTCAGACAAACTTGTCTAATGGCTCCCCAGTGATTGTAATTCTGGGGATATCTAACCTAGCTGGATCGACAGAACATAGCGCTGTATTCGAATCACTTGCTGCTATTAACACTGCGATAGCTGTTGTTGAGTTTTTGAAGGAAATACCAGCTGATACAGTCTCTACTGGAATGGGACTACATGGAACTTGGAACCATCCTATGACGAGCTGTTCGACTTTGCCATTCCAATAATATTTTCGGGTCTTCCATAAAATCAACTAGAATAATTTTCTTCAAAGAGAGAAGGTCCGGTTTGGAAACAAAGTCAAATTGTATAATTTGGTGCTTAATTTAAATAATCTTTGCTATTGTAAGTTTAAGGAATAAGTTTATCTGAGAGCAAATCAAAACCTGATTCTCTGTGTAGTCTGGCCTTTGATTTAGCACTCTATACATTAAAGTTCCATATGTGTGTATGATAATATAGTCTCTAAGTTAATGAATAGGATTTGGAGTTTCTACTACTCTAGTAAATTGTCAAATCTTATCAGTAGTTGACAATATTCTAATGGAAAACTAAACTCACTCAAAACAATAAAGCAGGCCTTGCGGGTCCTGATGATTGGGAGGGGAAAGATTGAAGAGTATACATGCAACAAAAGTTTGTGGAGCCAAATTTATGAGGGAAAAAAGAAGAAAGAGAAAAATAGATGAAAACGATAGACTTAATCGCTAAGAGGAAAAAGAAAGTAAGGAGACTATTTTAACCCATTACATATTTCAGTTAACTTTTTTTTTTTTTTTTTTTTTTTTTTTAAAGGGGTGTTATGGACTGTCTAATGAATTAGAATGAGATTGAGTTTAAGTTTTTTGTTTTTGTTTTTTTTTTTTCTAACCAAATAGAAATTTCATTCTTTAATTTAATAACAACATTACAATGTAATAAATCTACTCAAAAAATGAATTATGTATTCATAAGTCATAACGTATAATAAACAAACAATCGACAAAACCAAATGTTCTATTAATAATAAAGGAGAAAGCAAATACATAACTCAACAATGATACAACCACAGCTCTTTGAGAGAAGCCCTTTTAGTTCATTCTCCAACTACCGGGGCTAGCTCTTCGGCCTGATATTGTGACTTCTTTTTCCTTTTCTTTTTTTGGCAAAAATTGATCTCTGGCTTACATGAAATCTTCCAAAGAATTTTCAAATTAAGAAGATAACCACAAGAGATTATTACATGAAAATATAGAAAAATAAATGACACATATACATTGCTTAAAATCAGATGGGAGAAAACTCTCAGATCTTGATCTATGGAAAGAAATATTTCTACAAAAAAATAAATAATTAATGTGAAAAGAAAGACAGTGAAAACTTTTGAATTACATATTTGAAATTGCGATCAAATCTATTTATCAAAAAAGAGTTCGTTCAATACACATTCCCCTGGACGGATCTTATATCTCTCTATTTAATAGGGTATAATCTAGATATATAGGAATTAAGGGCTAGTTTGGTGTTTTTGTGTTGTGCTGTGGGTAAGAAGAAGCTGTAGGAAAAAAAATCTAAGTATTTTAATAAATTAATTTATAAAATTACCGTGTTATTTAAAAATAGCATCTAAGTATTTGGTAAACTATATATTATGTGTGCTGTAAAGTGATGTTTTAAGCATTTTAAGTATTTGGTAAACTATAAATTATGTGTGTTATAAAGTGATATTTTAAATAATTTGTATTATGAAAGCAGATTAACTTTGAAAAGCAATTATTATTCTAGATCTCAAATTCTACTTAAATTAACGGTGATATAATAATTTTTAGAATTTGCTGATTAAAAGCAGAAATTTGCCAAACACCCCTTACTCTTAATTTTTTCACCAATCGCTTTTAAAAACTAAAAATAGTGGCCATAATTAAACCCAAACGGGCCTTAAATGATAAAATGGAAGTACCTCGAAAGAGAGAAGGTAAAATTGAGGTCTTATAAAATTATGGATGTGAACTTGGAACCTCTTATGAGAATTTAATTCACTCAATATTAGGAAGGTCTTTTTGGATTGAGAGGGCCCACACACACTGTCATCCAACAAATAATTGTAGTTAAAGTCAATTAGGATGGAAATGACTAATCAGAATCATTCACATGCTAAAACGTGAACATGCCATAATACGGGGTCCTAATAGATGCACCTTCACACATTTATTTAATTCGTTTTGGAACTCCAAACAGAGAAGTGAACCATTCAATTTAAGTCCTAGTCTCATCTTCACTCAGATTGATCACCAAAGAGCCCATAATAATTAAATATGGAGTATGACGATCAATTCACCTGTTAGTTTCCATTATATAGACAGAATACATGTTGAGTTCTGATTAATTTAGATTTTAGTGTACGTAGTCGAACGCGTACGGATTTCATGTGCATGCCATCAATTTTCACAAACTAAACTTCCAGGTATGATGTGTTATAGAAGGTGAATCAAATTTATATATGTAAGAGCGAGTACCATAAGTTATTTTTATCATCCATACAAAAACTTATATATATGAATGGTTAGATTCGAATTTGATTTATATTAGAATGAATTTTAATAAGAGCCAGACGATATCATTTATTTAATATCGATTTGATTGAAATCTAAACGTTAATACTATTCATCCATCGATTGAGAATATGCTAGCACTCATATATGCATATCTATCCATTATTTTACTTATGCATTGGAGAAAAATAAAAAGTAAAGAAGACTGATACAAACTTTTAAATCCACGAAAACGCCTTCAAAAGTAATCGCCAAGATAAAATATATTGTTCAAATTAATTTAAATCTTGCTCCCATACAAAGATATATATACACATGGACATTATATGACCTTTCCTAAAACATTAATCCTCCATTTTATTATAATGTCTACAACATTTAAAGTCAAAAAGAGAATGAACCATTTATACCTCCATAGGACTGTCAATGGAAAACTGAAAATATGACACTCTTTTTGTTTGTGGTGGAGTACACTTCCTCATCATCAAGACCATCAATAACAAATTTTATCTTGTTCATGTTTTTGGCGCAGCTGCTGGAATATCCATAATATTGATTTAAACCTAGCTTGATCTGGTAGTCATCTCCACTGAACTGAACATCGTGGAGGGCTGCAACCGTTGATTCGATGAACAGTGCTTATCTATAGACGGCTGTGATTCAGTCCTGCCTGAAAGAATGATGAGAAAGATGAAGATAATCACTAGGGAAAGCGAAAAAATGTTGGATGCCATTGTTGCAAATGATTTGATTATTCGGAGAGAAGAGAATCTGTGTGTGTTGAATTTGGTGTTTTCGATTCCGATCAGTCGCTCGTATTTATAAGTATTGCTCCTGTATAGGTCAGTTAGCTTCCAATTAATTAATTAAGGTTTACTTAAACAAGTTTTCCTTTTTGGTCACGGACTTTGACTTCTCGTTCGTATAATTAAGTGCGGATTTTTATGTTGTTAAATTATTAATAGACGATTTCAGTTGACTAATTAATGATTCGTTAGAAAGGAAATTGTATTATCTAAGCATTTGTTTTAAAGAAACCGCGTACGTAGACAATCCTTATTATAGCTGTTGTGCTTGTCGCCAGAAATTATAAAATATATAGTCCTTATAATATTTATTTGACTTCTTCAACAGATCACTGATTTCAAAATTTTATTATATTTTTCTAATTTTTTATTAAGAACATGAATGACTAAAATTAAATCATGTTATGTCATTGAAGGATAACTTTTATTTCTCTTTTTATTTCTCTATCATTATATATTCTTTTGCTAATCTTCTCAAATCCCACTAATAAGAGTAGATCACGACATTTAGTAATTTTTAAATTAAAATAGTAATAAACAGTAATTTTTATAAAATTTTAGCAAATTTAATATTTAAAATTTTAATTTTTAGTTTTCAAAAGCAAATAAAATTCAAAAATAAGAATCTTCTCGTTACTTTTAAATTTTTTTTAGAAAATATACACTTAATATTTAGAAGAATTTCATTTAATTCATTTGGAAAATTTTTATTTAAAATCATGAAGTTCAATTAAATGAATATAATGTCCAAATAATTTACATAAAATCATTTGTATTTCTAAGAGCCTAATTTAATAGCAAAATTTATCCTCGTATATCCACTTAGTCAATATGCTACTATTGGCTAAATAAATTTGACATAAAAAAAGGAAGATGATATCGAGTACGAACCAACCGATGAAGAAGATTAGAACTACAAATACATGCCAAGCATGCTTGTCAAGTCACCGGAACAATTATCATAAAATAAATTAACACCAGAAAGTGGGAGGAAGTAGGGGGTGAGTATGTGAATGCTCGGTAGAAACTCAATTACCTTTTTGAATGGATGTAATTTTACTAAACTTGCATAGCTAATACGTTTTTCAAATTCCATTTATAGAATAAGTTTATAAAATAATTATTCTCCATAATAATCATATATTCAAAACTAAAACTAGAAATCGCAAAATTATACATATCATGAATCAACTCTTCTCATGAGCTCACATCCTCTCATCGCAAACTAGAGTAACTCGTACTACATATACTAATTACTCTTTGCTTGATACCTATCCTTAAAAATCATAGGGACACTCATGTGTCTAAGCCTACCGAACTAGATGGGCAACTAAATACCTACACCTATCGAATGGGAATAATCAGAAAACTCCGCGCGAGTTTACGGGCTCTCACCGAGGGCAGGTCTATCAATCCGCCTACTACAACAATGAGATGCCTAAGATGTATCTCATGTTTGACCTTATAATATTTACAGCATGTAACCAGATATATATACATATATATATATATATAATAACTATGTAAAATATAACCAAATAATACTTTAAAACTCCACTTGATATTATTCTGGAATTTACAGTACTTTGGGTAGGAAATCCACTGAATCTCCCCAAGATCACGATTTTATAAACATGTATAAAAGTCACATAGTCTAATTTCAGAATAATCCAAGATTTTCCAACAATTCATTAAAATATCGTTTAATTCACATTTTTTTACAAAATAGTCATAATGAAAATCTTAAATGAAATCAAGTATAAAACTAGATAATTAAATCCCTACTTCAATCGAGTATCCAAATAGCATTATAATGACATAGAGGATATTTGGTGTCGTTTCGGTATTGTTTGGAGGATTGGGTGTCATTTTTCCATCTTTAATCAACAGGTTTGAAAACTTGATTTTTAATCGGAGCTTCAGATAGTAAAACAAAGTTCACCTTTGAATTCAGAGTACCCAAAAATGTTATGTTTGACATATAACTTGATAAATTTGGGCTCAGGCCGAACCTAGGCCTACGAATATGAAAAATGAGGAAATTTGAGCCGTCAGATTTCTTTTTTTGTTGCCAGTCACTAATCATAGTCAATATATATATATATATATATATATCAAAATTCTTATTTTTATGAGTATATCACAAATATAAGGTTTATTTTATAATCTAACGGTCAGATTGAAAATTTTCAATATAAAACTAAACTGACTCAAAATTGTTCAAAAATAACAAAATTCAATCTGGGAAAATTTGAAGCTAAGATATATATACCATATAAAAGATTATGAAGAGATGAATCAAACACGTCCGATTTCATGGCGAAACATTGCCGGAGAACTCACTGGCATCAAAAAAACAGTCGCAACTTCACAACGTTATCAGCGACAAAAGGAGACATTTCAGGCCACGAGACTGGTGGTGCTGCTAACCTCATCTGGTCCTGGGCTTTCGATTCCAGGTGGTGATGTGGCTCATTGATGCTGGAAAGGACATTGTCGGAGGTTTGTTAGTTGAACATTATATATATACATGTTTTCTTTTTTTGGTTTTGTCGGGTAGACAAAGAGAGAGATACGAGAGAAAGAGAGGAAGAAGAAGAAAGAGGAAAGTCTATCTGACTTTTCGAAATAGGTATAGGCCTCATCTAGTATATAAACATTGATATAATATTTAAAAAAAATATAAGGCTCGACATTCTTCCCTCCTTAAAAGAATTTCGTCTTGAAATTCAAATACGACAAGGCGTATAAGTAAAATGGTAAAGAATAACTATCAAAATAAGAGTGAACCACTTGTTATAGAATGTAAGAGTAGCGAATCAAATACTAGTTAAATCAAGAAGTGTGAAAGATACAATTCTCACCTAGAGTTAGGACTCCGCCAATATACTAATGCCACACAAAGTATATGATAAGGATGTACACAAAGTGACAGAATCGCAAGATGGCTTATTAATAGATGTAAGACCATGACCAAGAGATAGGAAACGATGATCCCAAGTCGACAATTAATTACAGAAGTAATGACGATAACCAGAAATAGGAGTCAAAAACACAAGACTTCTATAATTAGGCCAGTGTTTATTAAGCACTAGTATATTATAGCAGATTAAATATCAAGTATGTACAATACGGTCCCTAGGTCATACCAAATCAATGACACACTGAGACCATTCTATTTATCTACAGTTAAATTTGGTTCTAATCAATCACTGAGTCCAAGGATTTTAACAACATCCTTATCAACACACGATATATGAGTTTAGAGGTCGAAACGATAACAAAAGTACAATAACATAAGTCATTTATCATTCCTCGTAATAAGTGAGAAACAACTATGCACACAAGGCATTCCTTGTCAAGAATAAGACTAGAACTACCATAACAGGAAATCATCAATACAGAAGTACATTGCACAACAATGGTACCAGCTAAATTATTACAGTCCAAGCATATAAAATGTAAGTACTCATATAATAAATATTGTCCAAAGACTTTCTAAATTTTGTTTGCCCAAGGTAATACCATATCGTAATATCCTATACCACAAGTAAATCCAAAGAATGTCCAAGTCTCTTTACCCAATATAGGATTATAACAATAATCCTAAATCGTCACTTAACTCCAAAGACTTTCTAAATTTTTGGTACAAGGGAAAGTTATATAGAAATGACTCAATACCTAATATGTAAATAAAATTTTTAACAATATTATAATGCCCCAAAACACAAGGTTTTAACAAAATAAATTGTCTCTGCAGCAATACTTGTTGAAAATATGCAACAGAAAATTAGGGACATATAGGAATACTATACTAATTCACAATAAGGTCTCACTTTAGCCAAAGATAAACCAAACTTGAACTTCAAGTATTCCTTTTGAAAATATAATAATAAGAATGCAACAACTCTCAATATAAAGTCATAAGTAAACTGATCCCTATGCCATCATTTATACCACCAAAATGATACTTTGTTTCATCTTAAATCAAATAATAAGTTACAAACTAAACTCAATACGAACGAACTAAATGATGACTCTAATCTATAAAAGATTATAACTAGAGTCTAAAAAAAATCCACAAAAGTTAGTACAAGCAAAGTATCACAAGTAGTACTCATATATTAACATCAAGAGAGAAAATATTGACAAGATTGAATCTTGTTATTATTAGTCAATCAATTTGATATCTAATAAACCAATTCCACTTATTAGGCTAAGTAAGTAGGACAAGAAGAATTTTCTCACTTAATATATAGTTTGCTAACTAAACTATCAAGCACTTAAAATATATCAATTTCTTTTAAATCATAGTTAAACATAATAGAAATTTTCTTAAAATTTCAAAACTTTTCCTTAGTTTTCAAACATGTCTCCCTAAGAGATTCAAAAGCATGCCTTCTTTTTATTAGCAAATCACATTAAACAAATAATTTCTCTATAGTTATTTATTAATGGAAAACTTTAAGTAATACACTAGCGAGACTTTCTTTAGGTTTTATAACTTTGAAATATCACACTCTGAAAATTTTGTTAAAAATGATTTTAAAAGTCATTTTAACAATAGAAAAAACCTATAAAGTGTTTTAGAAAATAATTGAGTGTGTCAAATGTAAATTTAATTTTTTTTTAACCTCACTCAACTTGTCAGCATATTATTTTATAGCTTTTGTCTATTTTAAAATCCAAGTTTCATAAATTATATAGTTAAAATTTTATTGTAAAAAGGATACAAGATATCATTATGCATTACCTAAGTCTTTCCAAGACTTAAGTATTCAAAACCAATATATATATATATATATATATATTCCAAAATCTCAAATGAAATGTCATCCCAAGCCTCCAATACTAGGAGTTCCTAATACTTGAAAAATTAAGTTAAAACTAGTCACACAGGTGTCCAAATATCCAATTAGGGTAAATAATGCAAATTCAATCCCATTTGATTCACTTATCCACAATACAAGATATTTATTCACTACAACAAAAAAGGTCTTTCAAGGTGCTTTATAAGTACCTTGAAATGCCTTTCACAGCGCCCAAAAAAGCGCCTTGGTTTTAAGTACCGTAATAGGCCTTGGCTACCAAGGCGCTTATAAGACGCCGTGGAAGATCTACCAAGGTGCCTCGCAGGCGCCTTGGTATCTAAATACCAAGGTACTTTAAAAGCGCTATGGAAGATGTCTACCAAGGTGCCTTGGAGGCACCGTGAAAGGCATCTTCCACTGCGGTTTCTAAGCACCTTGGTATCTATACCAAGGTGCTTAGAAACCGCAGTGGAAGATGCCTATACCAAGGTGCTTAGAAACCGCAGTGGAAGATGCCTTTCACGGTGCCTCCAAGGCGCTTTGGTATCTAGATACGAAGGACCTTCCACGGTGCCTTATAAGCGTCGTGGTACATATTTTTAGGGAGTATTTGTAATGCATTTGTCTATACTACCCCTTGGAGTTTTATAAATGTAATCTAAATTCATTACATGCACCAAATATTTGAAATAAAATGGAGTATAAATATATATTTACATACTAATATTAAATTAACATAATAATTTGATCATAATCATATTCATATAATCTATATAAACTAAGTATGTATATACATTAGTTTTTTAAGCCAAACTAACATGATCATCAAAGATTATATATAGTTTAAATAAACAAAGATTAAAAATCTCAAATGAGAAATTATATTAGTTCTTCGACCTACTCTTCAAGAAGTCCGTTGATATCATCTTCTGTATAGAAATTTTGCCCATTAAACTACAAATTCAAACACCTTATTTGTTAGATATTGATCAATCAAACTATAAATTAGAAGAGAACTAATAAAACATATGTTTACATACCATTATGGTAAATGATTTAACATTGACTTATTCAATGACTTCTCTCATAAATTTACATATGTAAAATCTGCACTCAATACTTGTTGGTTGTCTTGGGCACTATACATACGCATAAGATAAACATAAGTAATTTTAATTAATTTTCTACGCAACAAGTGTTATTAATTAAATTTTAGTACCTTTATTAACTTATAAACCGAACCATTTGATCTTCCTTTCTTCCTTTTTTCTATATTATATATGTTGAATGCACTTTGAATTAGAAATACGCAAACACAATAATAAAAGATTGGCAATAGCAACCATAAGTAAAAATATCATAAGAAACTGAATTATAACAAAATAACTATTAGAAAACTTACTCGATCATTGTTAAACCAATTTTCTCACAGAGAGCTAAGCCGAGAGGATCTAGAAACCATGCATAATCTTTGAGAGGATAAATGATAAGCAACATCTAATGTTCCCTACTCATAAAATTGATGATAAAGATTATTAATAATGTAACAATTAACTTCATATATGAAGTAGTTGATCATATGACAATTTGTTAAGTTTAAAATCTTATCTATAATTCCAAGGTGTAATTAGAAATTGATGTTCATTCTCTATAGATAACATCCAGGTTGCTAAACTTATAGCACGATCCTCACGTGGACCACCTTCTGTAGCAACTGCATTAGCATCCATGAATATATACCTAGCTTGATAGCCATAGTGGGTCACTACATGGTGTAAATGCCTACAAGTACAAAATGCAATGTGAATTAGGTATGGTATTATATAATTGCCAACTATAGATACATGTATATATATGAAATTCTATATATATATAAAAAATAAACTTCTTACCTCATGTATAATGTAATAGGCACGACTTTAATCTTTTGTAATATGCAACACTCAATTATGTTTTCTTTGAATACGAGCAAATGAAAAGCTTCTCCAAACACTTCTTCATCAAAGGGAACATGAACAACAACACCTTTATCCACTCCTTGAATGGTGTTCAATAGTATTCTTATAGAAGCTGGTGTACCATCAACAAATCTAAACTGTGTTTGTGTAACAGATTCCACTTTATTTCTTTGTGGATGCATCCTTTCTTTTGTTTGAGGTGGCTGTGGTTGTGAAGATTTATTTTTCCCTGTTTGATGCCTATTTATATCACTAAACTCCTAAAGTCTAAATAAATGATGAAATGTTAACAAACAAGTTAATAATTCACATTAGAATTCAATAAAGGATGAATTTATGAAAATAGGTCTACATACCAAATTATCTTCAAAGATAACAAGCATCTTAGGCCATGCAAGATGCGATCCAAGTGTATCACCTACCAACCTTGTATCATCATCTGGATTTGGAATAGGAATTAGGGCTGTAGCATCAAGAACAACCTCTACTGATACACGAAAAT
>JXTB01000136.1:55151-94697 GCA_002914805.1 Parasponia andersonii
AACAACAATTTATATCCAACAAATTAAAAATTTTAGAATCAAAGATCTCAAGTTAACCTTTCAAACATCAAATGGAAAATCAAGACTATTGATGGATTTTGTATAAATGTTGATATATACACGTTTTTTACATTATTAATGATTCTAGCTAGCTCGTACAAATAGGCAAATCACTCTTTTTGTATATGAGAAACTTGAGAGTTGAGACAAAATTTTGAGAATGGAAAAAAAAAGAATATATAGAGATAGCTCCAATGAATATATTTAGCACCACTTATATTCAAAAAATAACTCTATGTCAGTTAAACATATTCTCATGCCCCAAGAAAATAGAGAATTTTGATGATAACATACCTTAATGTGCTATTATATATATGGTTCATTTTTTGGCATTCTAAAATCAACAATCTCCTAATTTTTTATCAAACTGAATTCTGAATAATATGGCTTTGGATGGAGATAAAGTTCCCAATATAAAGTCTAAGAGGATATTTTTCACGACAGAGGATATAGAAGAGACCAACTATGCCAACAATGCCCAATTGCAGGTTGATTAATTGTTTTTTCCTTTTTACCTAAGATATATATATATATATATGTGTGCCACTTGTCATACTTTTACATAGATCTAATATCTTTTAATACTAATCTCCTTTCTCATTACTATAAGTTTTCAAATAATATCGTTGTCTCTTGGAAATATGAGAAGTCCTTTTGTGAGGGCCACGAATGCATGTGATCATAATGAATAAAATGGTAAATTCATAGGTCATGATCGTTTTTCTAATATTAATGGTAAAAAACAAGTATTACATGAAAACTAACTTATATATGCTCTACAGAAGTTTTTCAAATAGTTTAATTGGTTTACAAATTACAACAAATGCTAAACGGTCCAATTCATCACATTCAAGTATAATAGAGTCTCTCGAAGATATATTTTTCATTTGCCCTCAAAATATTAGTGCAAGAAACTGGCCTTTTGTAATTGATCATATCGAAATTAAGTAGTACTAAGTATCTGACATAAAATTTGTAGCAATTGAGAGAGCTTACCTCAATTTTAAACTTTTGCAACTAATGATCAACTCCACATGACTTTACCCAATTAAAAACATGGAACATATAAATTTCTAAAAAACTACACAATATTCAATTAAATTGCATAAATTTGGATTAAATGACACTAAGGATGTAAATTAAAAAGCATAACCTAATATATGATTTCTAGTAAATAAATATGAAATTGGTATAAATTCATATAACACCTTCAATTTGAGACGTTTTATAACTAAATGAACTCACATTTCACCTAAAATAAATAAAAAAATAGCAACAAAATAATAACAAATTTGGATTAATTTGCACTTAAATAGCAAATCATGTCCAAAAATAAGATTTCTATCAAATAAGTGGTCTAACTTGGCATTACAAAAGTAAAGATTATCAATGCATGCTCAAGATATTCACATTTGATAAATTAGGATCTCAAATATAAACTCTTTCGAATATAACTTAAAACATGAAATTTCTACAAAATAATTGGTCAAAATCATAGTTACGACAATGGGTAATCTAATTTTAGTGACAAAAACGAGTTTAAAAGCTTAAATATATCTTGTTTACCAAAGAAAATGGTGAAAATGGTGGAAGAGAGAGACTGTTGGCCGCAGCTAGAAGTGAAGAGGAAGAGCAAGTTGTCTACTATTGGGCGATCGTTTTGGGGTCCTTTATATTGGGCCTATACCTCGACGCCATATGGGCGTCGAGAAAAGTGTATCACGGTGCTCATTGAAAGTTAAATTCAACGACGCCCAAAAAGCGCTGTTAAAGATGAGATACCACGGCGCTTTTTAGGTACCGTGGTATTTTATCACGGTGCTTATTAAGCGCCGTGATAGATGTATCAAAGCGCCTTATGGGTTCCGTAAAAGTTAAATATAATAGCATCCAAAGGGTGCTGTTAAAGATGGGATATCATGGCGCTTCTTAGGCACTGTGGTATTGCCTCCGTTTATCATGACATTTATTAAGCGCCGTGATAGTTAATCACTTATCACGGTGCGTCTGTACACGTGCTGTGATAGTAGATATTTTAAGTAGTGATTGGTTACCAAGGATCCAATAATCAAATGAACAACAACATCCCATATTTATTATTAAACAAGCTACATACACAATGAAAAGTTTAGAAGGATTGGTAAATCCAACCAATAAGATAAATAGGGTCATAATAACAAGATTTTACAAAACTTCAAAAGTAAGTTTTCAAAATATAAAATTTCTTAATTTATACATGGTTATAAACAAGTTAGCATAACCAATTTTACCTAGAAAAATTCTTGTAATAAGACATTATATAATTTTAGAAATATATGCTCAAGCTTTTAAGAATTTATATACATACTACATTAAATCACACCAACGATTCCTTTAAAAATACAAACTTTTTGCAAAAAGTTTCCACATAAATTTTCCATAAATATTTTACATTTCATTCTAAGTCAATTTAGAAATCAATTTACGGAAGTATTCCTTAATTCCCAAAATCAAGTGATAAGTAGAAGTTAGAGAATATTAGCAAGAACATCTACCAAATTTTTAAACTAGAATATTATTAGAACTTTAAGTTTATAAAAAATTTACTTGATAGAAAGAGTTTTTATTTTCAATTCAATACCACTAAATGAACAATAAGATCTTACTAGTACCACAATTAGTTTTATGAAAAGTAATTATTTAAATTTTATAGTGTTGGAAATTTTATAAACCTTAGACTTAAAGAGGTACTGTTACTTTTTTTTTTTTTATAAAGTACAGTCGTTGAAAAATATGAATCATATATACCTAACCATTACTCACAATTAAAATGTATATAGTTTCTTTGACAATAAAGATAATTCATTGGTCAAATGTAAATGTATACTCATTCAAATCCAAAATTGTCAACTTGGAATTTTCTAAAATTTTCAAACCAATTAATCACGTCTTAAGCCTTTCATAAGTTCAAATTAGGGAAAAATACTTCGAACTTTCAGTTTATAAAAATTACTTTGACCTAAAATATTTTCCAACTAATACTACTAAATGTAAATTAGGATTAATTTGGTACCACAACTAAATTTAGTATAAACTAAGATTCAAATTTTTTAATAGGGTAATTTATAAACTCAAATCTCTAATAGCCCAAAGATTTCTAAAATCATACATTCTTTAAAAAATAAATTACAATTTAACTGATCTATATTCATTTTTTTTTCTGTTAACAAAATGTTCAAAGTCTCTCTGGAGGCAAATATGCTAAAACGATAAAATGTATAGGTTCACATTGTATCTAATCTAGATTGTCAATTTCAAATTTCCAAAAGTTTCAAAACTAAAAAATAGGACATTAAATCTAACCAAATTATAGTAATTCAAAACTTTCCTTACAAAAATCAAATTTGGTAAGACTGGAAAATGATAATTTTTTTAATTTGTAACAAAGTCTATATTATTATATCAATCCATGAATAAAAATCAATATGTCATGACTACTCAAAAGTCCTACTAATGCATGATACAAGATTATAAATATGATTTGTCAAATACTCAAATAGGTTAATCACATATAAACAATTCTTAAGAAATTCAAATCATAACTCCACGAGCACAAATAATATTAAGTCATGTCAATCAAAATACAAGACATTGAATTGCTACCTTAGAATCTACGAGGTTTATATAACTTATCACAATAATGGATATAGGGGTATAAGAACGAATGTCTATTTGAACTGAGGAATTTTCGACAAGAGTAGAATTCATTAGTCTCGTGTCATCCCCGACACTACCGAGACTAGAATTTCAGGGATATGACTATCCCAAAGATACCAAAATTACACTCTAGAAAGGTGAATGAAAGATTCGAAATGAATCAAAGTAAAGACATCATATTTAGCCGATTCTTAAGTGATGTATGAGGCATTTATTAAACACTTTTCTAAACTCTTTTTAAACACTAAAATATCATAGCCAAGATCCTAGACAGATCTGAAACCCGAAGCTCTGATACCAAAACTATCTCGATTGGAAATCCAAGACTATGACTTTTAGTAATTTTTATATTGAAATAATGATAAATAGTAATTTTTACAAAATTTCAGCAAATTTAATATTTGAAATTTTAAGTTTTAGTCCTCAAAAGCAGGTAAAATTCAAAAGTAAGAATCCTTTCATTACTTTTAATTTCTTTAGAAAATATATACTTAATATTTAGAAGAATTCCATTTAATTCATTTAGAAACTTTTTATTTAAACTCATGAAGTTCAATAAAATGAATCCAATGTACAAACAATTTACATAAAATCATTTGTATTTCTATGAGCTTAATTTAGTAGCAAAATTTATCCTCATACATCCACTTAGTAAATATGCTACTATTGACTAAATAAATTTGACATACAAAAGGGAAGTTGATATAGAGTATAAACTAACTAATGAGGAAGATTAGAACTGCAAGCACATGCCAAGCATGCTTGTCAAGTCACCGGAACAATTACCACAAAATAAATCAACACTTGAATGTGGAAGCAAGTAGGGGGTGAGCATGTGAATGCTCAGCAGAAACTCAATTACCTTTTTGAATGGATGCAATTTTACTAAACCTACATAGTTAATACCTTTTCCAAATTCCATCTATAGAACAAATTTATAAAATAATTATTCTCCATAATAATCATATATTCAAAACTAAAACTAAAAATCACAAGATTGTACATATCATGAATCAACACATTATATAAACTCACATCCTCTCATCATGAACTAGAATAATTGGTACTACATATACTAAGTACTCTATGTCTGATACTTTTCCTAGAAAATCGTAGAAACAACCATGTGTGTAAGCTTATCGAACTGGAGGGGTACTGAATGTCTACACCTACCAAATAGGAATAATCAGAAAACCTCGTATGGGTTTACGGGCTCTCACCGAGTGCAGGTCTTCCGGTCCGCCTAGTACAACAACATGATGCCTAAGATGTATCTCATATGTAACCCTATAGTATGTGCAACATGTAACCAGATATATATAATAATCATTTAAAACATAAACAAATAATATTTTAAAACTCCACCTGATATTATTTTGGAATTTATTGTACCTTTAGCAGGAAATCTTCTAAATAGCCCTAAGATCATGATTTTATAAATATGTATCGAAGTCATAGAGTCTAATTCCAAAATAGTTCAAGAATTTCCAATAGTTTATTAAATATCATTTAATTCATGATTTTTCATAAAATTATCATAATACAAATCTTAAATGAAATTAAGTATAAAACTAGGTAATTGAATCCCTACCTCAATCAATTGTCCAAATAGCGTTACTGTGATATAGAGGTTATTTGGAACCGTTTGAGTGTCATTTGGAAGGTCGAATGTCGTTTTCCCACCTTTGATCGATAGGTTTGAAAACTCAATTTTCAATCGGAAATTTAGATCATGAAACAAACTTTACCACTGAATTCAAAACACTCAAAAACACTAGGTTAGATATATATATATAACTTGACCGATTTGGGCTTAGGCCAAACCCAGACATATTCCTAGGTCTGCAATATGCAAAACGAGGAAATTTGAGCTGTCAGGTTTCCTTTTTCGTGTCTGCCACCAAACATAGTCAATATATATATATATATATATATCAAAATTCTTGTTTTCACGAGTACATCACAAATATGAGATTTATTTTACAATCTAACAGTCGGATTGAAAATTTTCAATATAAAAATAAAATGACTCAAAATTATTCAAAAATAGCAAAATTTAGTCTGGGCCAATTTCAAGCTGAGATATACATACCACATAAAAGATCATATTGAGACGAATCAAACCCGACTAGTTTCACAGCAAAACGTTGCGGGAAAAGCCATCGGCATCGAAAAACAGTCATAGCTTCACAGCATTACTAGTGGCCAATGGAGGCATTTCAAGCCACGAGACTAGTGGCACTAACCTCGTTTAGTCCTGGGCTTCCGATTCCAGGTGGTGGCAGGATCAATAAAGCTGGAAAGGACATCATCAGAGGTTTGTTGATTGAACATTATATATATATATATATATATATTGGCTCTATCGGGTAGAGGAAGAGAGAATGAGATGGAGAAGAAGAAAGAAAAAAGTCCATCTGACTTTTCAAAATAGGCGTGAGCCCCACCTATTATACAAATATTGATATAATATTAAAAAAATGTGGGGTTCGACTACATGTGCTATGTATTTTGATACCAACATATATGATATGTGATTTGTCACTACTCAATTGATAATAATGTTTATTCTAATATTTGTAGCAAGTTTTAATATACTAATTGAATAGTGACAATCCATATGCTATATGTATTTTAGTACAAAAAATTTGATACAATAGTTAAGACCTCTAGCATTATCTTTGATAGAAAAATATGAAAGGAATTGAGACAAGAACTCATTGAAGTGATTTAAATACCAAAAAACTTTGGAATATAAGTACAATGATACCAAAACGTAAACTATAGCTTGAATTAATTATCCTTTATATTATATCTAGAATAGAAATAAATGTCTTAATATTTTCTTTTTAAATAAATAGAAAAGAAAAAGAAGAAAACCAAAGAAGCTTAAGGCATCGAAAGCCTATACACATATATAGGGCACCAAGTAGGTATTTTTTTCACCTGTTTATGGGTATTGTTTTGGCCAATTAAAATTGATCACTCATATCTTTTCAGAATAAAAGGATGGGAGAGAAAAGCATTAAATAATGAATATTTTTTTATTATGTTTTTTTCAACTATTCAAATTATGGTGGCCGTTAGATCAATAATCTAACGGCTAAAAAATACACTGAGAACCATATATATATATAATATTCCTATGTATCTTTATAGATAATTTTTCATTATCATTTTTCAATAATCATTCCATTTGTTATATGAAGGTATATTACAATAGATTTAAATATATTGGTAATTTCTTCTGCTTAAATATATATAGAAAAGTATGGGTTTTTGCTTTATACTTGTGTAGTTTTTCTCCAAATCAGTCGAAATAACCAATCCATGTAGTGGACGGTGGTTTGGAAGAGAAGGAAAATCTTTGGTAGAGCTCGAATTCCTGGCCCTTACGGAATTGTGTGCATGTTATTCTCAAGCAAAATTTTTCGTCTTTAATCATTATTTGAATATAATGATTTAATTTATTGTTTACTATTATGGTCTTATCTCAGTATATCTTTTTATTGGATTGCTTTTATTTTATGTTTTTTTTTTAAGAAAACAAAATACAGGTAGTTGCTAGGCACCTACATACATACAATAATTTGTTGAATTAACTTTGCATGTATAATTGCTAATATCTTCAAATTGAAAAAATTCATCTTTTTCTAACATTCATAATTAAACATGGTGGTGATCTTCATTAGTTTAATTTGTTGCACCATGGGCTCCTTGTAAGGGGTTGGTGTTCTGTCTCACAAGGTCAACTTATTGAAAGAAATAGCCCAGTCCCTTATAAAACCTATTCTAATCCCATGTTTTATCAATATGGGACTTTGTTTGTACCCAACAATCCCCTCTTCAAACAAAGTACCATAGCCAATCGTGATTTGACCAGTACGTTCTTATGGAGTTCATAATCCATGCACCTCAAGATCTCCACCAATGGTCCATTTCATGTATGGATATCCCATAACGATTTAACCACTAGGCCCATATTCCATCCGGAGTACTGATAATCTATTTTGTCCATAGATACCCTATCACGACTTGACCATTAGGCCCATACTTCGTCCGGCACATCGCATCCACTGGGGTCTATGCTCACTACATTACTTGTTGCGCCATGAGTTCCTCTTAAGGGGTTGGGTTTACATATCAAAAGGTCAACCTATTGATAGGAGTAGCTAATCGCTTATAAACCCATTCTCATTTCATATTTTGTCAATGCAGGACTTTGTTCGCACCGAACCTAATTAGGATAGCATATGATCTAATTAATTCTTCAGCATTAGAACAAACATTATTCAAATCGCCTATAACCAGCCAAGGCCCGCCAAAGACCTTAATAACCTTTAAGAGTTTCTGTAGCTTAGATAAGTCGCTGACCTTTATTGCAATGGCCATACACTCCTACCAATAGCCAGTTAGGACCTTTCATGATCATTGTTGAATTTTCCTAAAATCATCTATGGGAAAAACGCATTATTTATAAGTTCACGAAACTACATATGCCACATCAAGCATAAACCCATCAGAGTAACCAATGGAATCTACCACTTCAGAGTTGGAAAATCGACATCTTTTAGCTGAGTGAGACATTCTTCTACCATAAGAATGTGTTTTACAAAGTAATACAATAACTGGCTGAAAAATGGTTTTCTTTTCTTTTAATTTTTTTTTTCTGAAAAAGATACAATTTATAGGACTAAAAATATCTCCTAATTAATTACAAATATACAATTGTAATATTTTGTAATTAGTTCTAATTGATACAAAATAATTTAACACTCCCCCTTAAATTGGTGCGTAGATATCTATCATGTCCAACTTGTTCATAAATTTTGAAACTATGCGATTTAAGACTGTTTTGGTGAGAATATCTACCAATTATTCTTTTGATTGAATTTCTAGTAATTCTAGACTTCTTTTCTCCAATTTCTCTTTGATAAAAAAATACTCAATCTCGACATGCTTTGTTCGATCATGATGAACTGGATTATGGGCCATATCACGAGCAGACTTGTTATCATAATATAACTGGATTTGTTTATTTGATAAATAACTCAAATCCTGAAGGAGAAAATTTAGTCACAATCCTTCACAAACTCCAAGAGCCATCCCCCTAAGTTCTGCTTCACCACTTGAGTGAGCAACGACATTTTGTTTCTTGTTCCTCCAAGTAATAAGATTGCCACTTAAAAAGGTAAAATATCTTGAGGTAGATCGCATGTTAGTTTTATCTCCAACCCAGTCTATATCAGTGTATACCTCGATGGTTTATTCCTATGTTTTCCTAGAGAAAAGAATTTCTTTTCCTAGAGCTGTTTTTAAGTATCTCAAAATTCGTGTGACTGCATTCATATGCTGCTCATTTGGATTATGCATAAATTGGCTGACGACGCTCAAAACATATGCAAGATCTAGTCTTGTGTGTGCTAAGTATATCAATCTACCAACAAGTCTTTGGTATCTTCCTTTATCATCTGGAACTTGATCAGTTTCAACAAGTAATTTTAATCCTTTCTCAATTGGTGTATTTACTAGTTGACATACTGACATCCCAGTTTCTTTCCAAAGGTCCAAAGCATACTTCCTTTGATATAAGAAAATACCTTTATGAGATTGAGATACTTCAATTCCCATAAAGTACTTTAAGGAGCCTAGATCTTTCATTTCAAATTCTTTGGACAAATATTCTTGAAGGGCCTGTCTTTCAACTGGATCATTTCCTGTTATCACAATGTAATCAATATAAATAATAAGTATGGTAATATTACCATTTTTTTTTTTCAAGAACAAAGTGTAATCTGAATTGCTCTGATGATAACCAAATGCTACCATAGATTTTGTAAATCTTTCAAACTAGGCCCTGGGAGATTGCTTCAGAATATACAATGATTTCTTCAATTTACACACCTTCTACCTTTGTTTTCCTGTCACCATGTACCCTGGGGGAAGATCCATGTAGACTTTTTCAGATAGATCCATGTAGACTTTTTCACATCAAACTGCTGTAGTGGCCATTCAAAATTTGCAACTAAGGGTAACAAGACTCGAACCGTATTGATTTTTGCTATAGGCACAAAAGTTTCAGTGCAGTCGATTCCGTGAGTCTGGGTATATCCCTTTGCCACCAATCTTACTTTGAAGCATTCAATTGTACCATCGGCTTTGTACTTTATAGAAAAAATCCATTGACACCCAACTGATTTCTTTCTAGTAGGAAGATTTACACGCTCCTATGTCTGGTTCTTTTGTAAGGAGGCCATCTTTTCATTAATTGCAGCTTTCCATCTTGGGTAAGTTAAAGCTTCCTGCATACTGTTAGGAATAAATATAGTAGATAATTGACTTACAAATGACTGATTTGTTTTTGACAATTGATGTGTTGACACATAATGGCTCATGGGATATCTTACTTTACTAGACAACTCAGGTTCATAAGTTGGTTTTAGAATACCTCTTGTGTGATGTTGTGGTAACTATCTCCTAGATGACTCAGGTACAGTATAAGGAGTATCCTCAACTAACGATTAGTTTGGTATATTACTTGGGAGAGATTGAATCTCGACTTCTGAAGTTTCTTGACCTTCTAGATTACCATTTATATCCAAGTATTGACTACTCATATCCAAGTCACCTGCATACTCATCAGATATTTCTGCCACATCAACTTTTATGTCCTTCGTATCTGTTATAAGATTGTATTCAAAAGTTTGAATTTCATCAAGATACTCCCCCTGAAATTCAGACGTAGATTAATATATCGTATCTTCATGGAAGACAACATCCATAGTAATGAACATGCATCGAGTAGGAGGGTGATAACATTGATACCCTTTTTGATGTAGAGTATATCTAACAAAAATACATTTCAAGGCTCGAGGCATTAACTTACTCCGTTGATCTTTGGGTAGATGAATGTAGGCAATACAACCAAAGACATGGGGATTTAGATTAGGGACTGTGGGTGCTACAACAGCATCTGTAAGTACTTGAAATGGTATTTGAAAGTTAAGCGTTCTCAATGGAACCCGATTTCTGAGATAGGTGGCAGAGAGAAGAGCTTCACCCCAGTAGCAGGGGGGCATGTGTGCTTCAATCAGTGAAGCACGAATAACCTCTAATAAGTGTCTATTTTTACGTTCAGCAACACCATTCTGCTATGGTGTATCTGGACAATTGGTATGATGAATGGGGCCATGAAAGTCCAAAAAATGTTAGAGTTCAGTACTATGATATTCTCCCCCGTTATCACTTCGAAGTACTTGAATCTTAGCATTGTATTGTGTACATACAGTATTATAAAACTTCTGAAATAACACTGTAACTTCTGATTTAGATTTCATCAAACATAACCAAGTCATCCGAATACAATCATTGATAAAGGTAACAAACCAATGAGCACCTCCTAATATAGGAACTTTGGAAGAACCCTAAACATCAGAGTGAACAACAATAACAGAGTTGGACTTTTATTTAAACTTAAAGGAAATGAAGCACGATAGCTTTTTGCAAGTGTAGAAACATCACATTTAAAACTAGACATAACCAAATCAGTAAACAAAATAGGAAACAACCATTTTAAGTAACCAAAAGAGGCATGGCCTAAACGTCGATACCAAAGCCAAATCTCAGTCATTTTCTTGGAGGTAGTGGTACTGTTCACATTGAGAACTTGTTGAAGTTTATTGGAATTTGTTAACTCCAGATCCAAATAGTACAACATCCCTTTCTTAATACCATAATCAATCGTTTGTTGAGTCTGAATATCATTAAATTCACAAGAATAGGAACAAAAATAACTAAACAGGACAAGGTATTAGTGATTTAAGAAACTGAAAGAAGATTATAGTTTAAGGAATGTACTACTAATATAGAATCAAGATGTAAAGTTTTAGTAAGATCAAAGGACCCTTCACCAAGAACTGTATTAGTATTACCATTAGTAGTAGAAACACAGTTTCTAGATGAAGGTTTCAGGGTAGAATATGTCGCACATCAAATGTCATATGATCAGTGACACCAGAATCAATTATCCTTGCATCATTCAAAATAGGTACAGAAATATTCAAAACCTTACCTTCTCTAGTGGTGGTTACCAATGCTGATGAAGTAGATGGAACATCGGCTATTTTTGTTTAAGTGAAAGCTGTCGAAGATGGTTTCTTAGCATTCTGATGTCGCGCTGGGTCCCACCAGTCTGTATATCCAAGTCGAAGATGGTTTCTTAGCATTCTGATGTCGCGCTGGGTCCCACCAGTCTGGATATCCAATCAATTCAAAGTACTGATTTTTGGTATGAGCATTTTGATTGCAGTGAGTGCATTTCAAGGATCCTTTTTCGAATGTGGAATTCTTTGGGTTGGTGAGTTTGGAGTGATCTTGCAATGTTTGACTGGGCCGTTGTCGAGAGAGTAGTGCGGAGGCTTCAAGTTTGGTAGTTTCTTCATGGAAAGTAGTTGATTGTAAGTTCTCACGACGGACTAAGGAATAATATTCTTCCAAACTTAGGAGTGGCTCACGATGTAAAATTTCTTGCCAAAGTTGATCAAAACTTGTATCCAACCCAGCAAGAAAGATGTGGACTCGAGTGCGTTCAATCGATTGTCGGTATGCTACCGCATCTTCAGGATCCTTCATGACCACTCTATCACGATGATCGAGTTCTTGAAATATTTCAGTTAACTCTCCATAATAGACAGAAAGTGATTTGATAACTTGTTTGAATGAAAAGGCTTTCTGATGCAGGGAGTAGATTTGCATCTCATCAGTTTCATCATAAAAGGATTTAGATAAAGCTTTCTATATTTCACGGACAATGGGAATACAGAGGTAGCGCTTCATAATATTAGGAGTTATAGACATCAGAAGCCAATGTTTAACTTTTTGATTTTCAGCATACCATTTCTCATATTCTTTATCCGACACAGAAAGTAGAGTTGTTTTGCCTATGATGTAGGAGAGTTTTTCCCATTCAGCAGTATACATCTCCATCAACTGAGACTACACATCATAATTTGTTTCAGTGAATTGAATGCCTGCATTGAAGATACCTTCAGACTAAACCAGAATAGGAATAGATTTGGTACCAGTTGATTCACCTTGTTCACTCATTTTTATTTATGTTTTATTTTTTTGTGTTTTTATTTTTTTTCCTTTTTTTTAATAATAAAGGGAGGCCCAATAAAAGCTTAAAAGATTTGTGTGAGGTCATAAGATGTGGGACTCGACATGCTGCGGCGCAAGACTGGCGAGACAAGAGATGTGGTGCGGCAAGACTACGCAACGCGGATGCGGCACTGAAGGCATGTTAAGATGCGGTCTAGATTGTGGCAAGTGCGGGTTGGGTCACGGCAAGGACTGAGACGCGGCAAGCATGGACTGGGTTGTGGCAAGCACGGCTCTGATGTGGTTTGGGTGTACTGGTAGCAAGTTGTGGTCTAGATCGTGGCAAGCACGGTTCTGATGTGCAGGCGGTCTGGATCGCGGCAAGGTGCGGTTCTGATGGGGCAAGGTGCGGGCTAGATGGTTCTGGTGCACTAGTTTGGCAAGGCAAGCTGAGGTGGTCTCGCGTGGTACACGGCGTTTTTGTTTTGGACTGGTGGTGGTCCAGTTGTGGAGACACAGAGAACAGTGTTGGTGTTTTCTATGGAAATCGATGGTCTGGTAATTCGATTTTGAGAATTCTGGGTTTTTTATTTA
Organism: Parasponia andersonii; assembly: GCA_002914805.1. NCBI lineage: Eukaryota > Viridiplantae > Streptophyta > Magnoliopsida > Rosales > Cannabaceae > Trema > Trema andersonii. The sequence goes on from JXTB01000136.1 coordinate 68,601, forward strand.
TTTTTTTTTTACAAAACCAGGATTCAAACCCGCTCTGATACCTTGAAAAATGATTTTTTTTCCTCATATTTTTTTTTTCTGAAAAAGATACAATTTATAAAACTTAAAATATCTCATAATTAATTATAAATATATAATTATAATATTTTGTAATTAATTATAATTGATACAAAATAATTCAACACTGGTTTAGTCTTCGGGTAAAACTTTGCAAAGTACCAGTCTTTGGATAAAACTTTGCGAAGCATACTTTGTAGGGCATTGACATATATCCTGAGAATTTCAGGATATGAGGGTACTTTGGGGCATTAATTTGAGCATGTATTATATAGGAAAAGTCCAAGGAGCAAACTAGACCAGCAATGGACCAAAAAACCCATAAAATAAGAAGTTTAGTTTGACATATTGTATCTTTCAACAGGTATGTATTACACGTGAACTTTTTTCCAGGTCATCATGACGGAATTAGATTCAGCTATAGACTTGAACTTTAATGACTGTCATCTCGTGCTTATCTGTAACGAACATTTTTGAAAATGCTAGAATAAGTCCTAAACATTAAATTAAAGCTATTTGATGGGCTAAATGCATAGTGAATTTGGTTCTGAAAAGCATGAAAGATGCATTTTACCAAAAAACTACTATTTGACTAAGTTATCAATAAGTGCGATCTTAATGCATGTGCACATAGTATTGCTTTTATAATTATATTCTTTGTTCTTTTAGCACACCGAGCTCTCTCTTTGAGGATATTGAACATTTACACTGCATTGGGACACTTCAATAATCGTTAGTGTAATAGTCACTCAAAAAGTAGGTGTGTGTTTTTTATTTAATAGTGGGTTCCATATACAGCTCATCCTACAATTTAAGAGCAATTTTACTAATCCGAACTAGAGGACAAAAAAATAATAATAAGGAAGATGAAACTATTCACTTTATGTGTTTTACCAATTAAAGATATTAAAGTGGCTAATATTTTTTACTCATTGTTTCTAATTTCCTCCGTTCTATTTACACTTATTCCTTTTAATGAATGGAATGAGAATATGATAAATTTCTTAGTTGTAAACATGCCAATAAGGCCCCCTCAAAAATTTTAAGCAATTAAAAAAAATGCCTTTCTTAATATGTCCTTCACCAATTCTAACACTACCACCTACAAAAACAAAAAAGAATTATAAAAGTACGGTGGATCACATTTTTTTCCTCAATATGCGTACCGATTACTATTTATGAAATATAATTTTTATAAAGTTTTTAGAAAAATACTATTTTTTAAATGGTTACTAGTTACTAGTGTCTGAGAACTCACTATTGATTACTAGGTACTAGTTATAAAAGTCTTTACTTACTAGTTATTAGTGCTCAAAAATCGGTTACTGATTATTAGTTACTATTTTATAAAAAGACATTATTCTAAAATTTTTTTAAAAAATGATATTTTTTTTAAAAAATATGATACTATATTTAAAAAAAGATGTGAAAATGACATTTCATATGATTTTTCAAAATATTGACCAAAATACGACCTATGAAAATTAAATATTATTTTTGTACGGTTTTTGAGAAAATATTTCTATTTATAAGGTGTACAGTGTAATGACGAAATCATAAATTCATCCATCTTTGCACGCAAGTTTTATTAATTAAAAAGAAAAATAAATAAATCGTCATAAATTCATCCATCTTTGCATGCAAGTTTTATTAATTAAAAAGAAAAATAAATAAACCAAAATACAACTGGTGAAAGTGGTTGGGCTAGAGCAGCCCGTATTTGAGACATAGGTTCAATTACATTCGTTGTCACCTTATCTTGTTTCTTTTGTCACATTTCTTTATTTATTCTTTTCCATTTTCAATTTTTTGAATTTATTTTTTAAAATCCAATTTTTTTTCCCCATTAAACCATATTACTCTTTTTTTTAACCTTTATTGTTTTCAAAGGTTTTTTTTTTTCACCTTGAATCCACCATTGATGCTTCCTAAAGTTCACCTTTTTTATGATTTAATTATATACAGAGTGTTCTCTTATAAGAAAATATGTTAAAAAGAAACTAAACTGATTTTCAAGAAATATTTATAGTTTTTTATAATTTACTTACATACAATACATTTCGCTAAATAGAAACCAAATTGATTTCTAGAAAACCGCAAAATCTTTACAATTTTCTATAATTTACCTACGTACATGGTATTTTGTTAAAAAGAAATTAAATTAGTTTCATGAAAACCTTTGTGGTTTCCAAAAATATAATAATGAAATATAATAAATTTAGAAAGCTGGGAAAAAAAGAAAAAGAAAAAATAAAACATGTATTTCTTGTTTCCTAAATATTAGAAAAAAAAATAAAGTAGCAAAAATAACGAATCTTTGTAATAGATTACTATAAAAAATAGAAAAACAAATTAATATTGAATAGTTATGAATAGAAATTAAATTAGTTTCTCAGTTACTTGAGAAACTATACACTAAGAAATCAAATTGGTTCCTCTAATTTTGAGTTAAGCATTGGTTTCTTATTTTCTAAAATAATAATAAATAAAATAAAATGAAAATATTTTTAATTCAAACTTATTTTGTTTCGTAAAAGTAAATTGGAAACCTGTAACAATCGGTTTCTCAATTACTTGGGGCAGCCTTGCCAATAAGCTGCAAAGCTTTTTGTAGTATGTTTACACTTTAAATCTATAATAATGGTTTCAGAGAATGAGGATAAATATTACGAAAAGGCCACCTTTTCTTCTAGCTGAAATAATTAGAAAAATGTCAACTAAGATCATACGGAAAATAAATAATTTAAAATGATTGTATTTTTGATATTTTTTTTAAATTTAGGTAAAAGTGTCTTAAACCCTAAAAAATTGAGCTTACCTTATTATTCTAATTTTTTTTTCTAAAAGTACCGTACTGGCTTAATTTTCACTACATTTAATTCTTTTCGGAACTCCCAACATGGAAATTGACCTATTTTAATCTAGCTTCACCTTGAGTGCTATCACTATTTATTACCAGAGCGGCGATGAGACATTAAAGTATAGATTACGACGAAATCACCCGGTATATTGGAATCATAGCACATGGACTTTCCGTACACTACTCCAATTTTGACAAATTAAAGATCCGGTAATAGAAGGTTATACATATACTTTATTTTTCTTGTCCATTGACTAATATTCATGATCTACAAATTAACCTTTGAGTCGGCGGAAAAAAACGATTTCCCAAAGTGATCGGAAAACACAAAAATTGGCCAATAATCTTAGACTAAAGGAATATATTGTTCAAATAAATCAAAATAATCTTGAATTCATATGAAGATATATCTACATACATGTATAAATTAAACCCTTTAATTTCTAAATTCTTCCATTTATCATAATGTCGACAATGTTCAAGATTAAATAGATAATAGACCATCTATATGTCCCTAGGACTCTCAATGGACAACTGAAATTCGTATTAGAGTACTCGACCGCATCAATGCCATGATTGACAAATTTGATCTTGTTCATGTTCTTGGCGCAGTCGCTTGAGTATCCACAATATTGATTTAAAGATTGTTTGATCTGATATTTTTCTCGACTCTGACACTCTTGGAGGGCCTTTGACTGTTGATTCGATGAACATTGCTGATAAATAAATGGCTTTGATTCAGTCTTGCCCGAGAAAATGACGAGAAAGAAGAAGATAATCACTAGCGAAAGTGCTGAAAATTTAGATGCCATTATTGAAAACCCAAAGAGAAGAGCTTTTGTGTGTTTTGTAATTTGGTGTTTTAGATTTCAGTTTGTTGCTTATATTTATATATGTAAGAATTGACGCTCTTGTATAGTTCGAGTTATCTTCCATTCCAAGCTTTAATAAATTAAGTTTTCCTTGGTGGTCACGGTCTTTGACTTCTACTATCGAAGTCTTGATTACTCTCAGAATGTGCAAATTTTAAAAATTGTTTTATTATTGGATGATTTCAGTTAGCTAATTAACGATTAGAAAGGATTGTTACACTGTTTAATATATATATTTTTTGATAATTCAATTGGTTTGATGTTTTGGAAAGCGCGTAGTCAACTTTGTAGTTGAGAGTAAAGAAAACTCAAAACACCAACTCATAAGACATTAAATATAGCCGCTGTGCTTGTGGTCCAAAAAAGAAGACAAAAAAAATCCTTACTATTAGACTTCTTTAACAGTCACTGATATTTACCTTTTCTTCCGTTTTATTCTAAAAAAATTTAAAATTGACATACATGTTAATATGAAATTGCAACAATACATTAACTATGATCAAAAATAGAGAAAAGGAGAAAGTTTTTGATTATTGCAAATAAGGAATTGATTACTCGTAGAGAAAAGCTCTGCTGTTGTGTTTTATAGTTTGGTGTTATAAATTTTGATTATTTGCTCCCCATACATATATGCATGCCCATTGGTGCATTATATAGTTCGAGTTAGCTTCTAATTAAGCTTTATAATTTTAATAGTTTTCCTAGCTTGTTGGGTACGGTGTAGAAGGACTTCCAGTGTGGGTGTTTGGAAGGGTTTGGACTCTGAGAAAGTGCAAATAAAAAACGATGATAAATTATTAGATGATATATTAGTTAACTATTTAATGATTTGTTAGATGACGACCTTAATCAATGAATTTGATTTTTCATAACCAAAAAACGCGTAATTAATTATAAGAGTATTTTTGCAAAAGGAATAAATATATAAAAACAAAACCTTATAGTTCAGATTTAAAATAACCTCTGAACATATATATATATATATATATATATATTATACATAAGGCAAATGAGTATGCATAAGACATGGCTCTTTTTTTTACCTCATTTGAAACCCGAATACTGATAAACAAACCACACCCATGTTTGAATGGCATATATGATGAAGTGGAACCAAGAAATTGGTTTTTGAACGGTCTGATCCACGAGTTTACCTGGTTTTTCTTACACCCCTAGTTATATTTAGATAACTTCTCTTTTAAAAATAATAATAATAATAATAATAATAATAATCAATAAAATGGAGGAGTGAAACCTGTAAATAAACCTGTACAATAGTAATACTGGAAGATATGTGAGTGTAGTTACATATTAAGCTAAACTTACAACCACTATTTTATACTCTATATGCGTAATAATAGTATTGTGAAATGCAAATTGTGGCACTGACTCATTAACTTAAGCAACGTCTTTTGTCAAAAATCTATCTGAATATCTTTATTAATATAGCTCAGGTCTATACCAAATAAAAAATAAATAAAGATGATCACCAGAAAATGATATATGAAGAACTACTCAAGCTCTCTGTTTATGGCCTTCTATAATTGTCTTGTGGCATATAATTAATTTTCCATGTTTTATCATTCTTGGCAAGATTTTTTTTTTTTTATTTTTTTCTTTAAAGAACATCGGACTCGGTTTATTTAATACAAATAAAAGAAATTGCTGTATATCAAGGTGGAATTAGTACTAGTTTTGTGTAAACTTATATATATATATATATATATATATATACTGATCATCTTATTTAGATCTAGAAATACAGTACCAGAAATAAGTACTGTATATATAGATAATACGTACATATAACTGAATCAAATTAAAAAACAAAGTAAAATATAGAACTATGTACATATATTGCATGTCACATTATGATATACATTTAATTAAATAATATTACAATACTATAATATCCAAATTAAATTAAAAATCAACCATCGAAATTTTCTAATGACTCTCAGAGGAGAACTGATCAGAACTACATTAGACTCTGTGTTGTTTGAACTAGAGTACCCTACATCATCATGAAGGTCGTCAGTAACATTTAGCTCGTTTTGCTTGGGACAACTGTAGCTAATTCCACAATATTCATTTAAACGTAGTTTGATCACGTACTCGTCGGCATTTTGACACTCGTGAAGGCTCCCGAGCATCTGATTCGAGTTTGATGAACGACACTGTTCGGTTGGCTGTGATTCAGTTTTGTGTGAAAGCGTAAAAAAGAAGACAAAAAATACCACTAGCGAAAGCAAGAAAATATTTGCGACCATTTTGAAGCAAAATGCTCAGATAGAGAAAGAGACGAGCTAAAGTTTTATCTCGAAATCAGGTCTTTTAGAATTGGATTTCTTTTGTAAAACTCCTAAAATTTTGGAAGGGTATTTTAGTCTTTTAAAATATATATATATATAAATAAATTGAATTTTTTAAAAAAATTCAAATTTTAGGTTAATTTGAAAGAAATTTTGATACATGGACTAATTTGAAATAAAATTTTAAAATTAGGAACTTATGTACAATTTTTAAAAAAATTGCACTGCCCATTTAAGAGCAGACACATGGTCTGCTTCTTTCTCCCTCAGCTCTTTCTCTCTCTTCTCCCCCGACGTTTTCTCTCTCTCTCTCTCTCTCTCTTCGAAGAACCGGCCGCCACTCCTGCAGCTTCGACGGCAGTCGATGCCACCAAGCCAGAATGATGCGGCACCGCGACACGAGTCACCCGCCGAGTTGTCACGGCCACCAGAGCTCCAGAACGTCGATGGAGAAGACTAAGTCCCGCGGAAGAAAATGGCCACCGGCGAAGATTCCGGCATCCAATCGTCGTGTAACCGGTCCCATTCAACTGGTCTCATCACGATTTTCAACATAGTATATATATCTTGACTCAATATTGTCCGGGTTGAATTTTGTCATTTTTGTTAATTTTGAGCTATTTTTGTTTTATATTTAAAATTTTCAATCTGACAGTTGGATCATAAAATAAACCTCATATTTGTGATATACTCGTGAAAAAAAAAATTTTGATATATATTGTGTATATTTGGTGATGGGCAAGAAAATCTAAATCTAACGGCTTAGATCGTCTCGTTTTACGTGCCGTGGGCCCGGGTTCGGCCCGAGTCCGAATCAGTCAAATTATATATATAACCTAGTATTTTTGGGTGCTTTGAATTCAGTGGTGAAATCCATTTAATGATCTGAAGCTCCGATTGAAAATCGAGTTTTCAAATCTATCGATCAAAGGCTCTAAAACGATTCCCGACCTTCCAAACGATACTCAAATGACGCCAAACTTTCTCCATAGCTCCGTAGCACTATTTGAATACTCAATTAAGGTAGGAGATTAAATTTCCTTATTTTCTATTATTTACATTAAAATTATAATTTATTCTGAAAATGAAATTTCGTGATTTTATTAAATTGAATTATTTGAATAGTTATTTCAATGAACTATGAATTTGTGAAACATTGTAGAATGCTCTAGATATTTTTAAATATGATTTTATACAAGTTTTTATGCTTGGAATTTGGTAACACCATAGAGACTGTACTTTTGGATTTTAAAGTACAAAATGGATTTTAATTAGAATCAGAGCATGTCTAGAACGTTAAACCACTGCATGGTTGATTGAGACTCTATATATATTATACATTTTATATGATCATACATGAGAGTCGTCTTAGGCATCACAGTGTTGTAGTAGGTGGACTAGTACATCTGCCTTCGGTGAGAGCCCGGAAACCCGCGCAGGGTTTGTTTTCTGACTTTCTCTATTCGGTAAGTGTAGGCATTCGGTGCCCCTTCGGTTTGATAAGAGTTAACACATGGGTGTCTTTCCGGTTTTCAGAGATAGATGTTAGGCAGAGAACACTCAATACATGCAGTATAAGTTGCTCTAGTTGTGATAAGAAGATGAGAACTCATGTGATGTATTGATTTATGTGATGTGCACTATGCTTGTTTTATTATGGTTTTCTATCTGTTTTAACCTGGATATATATATCTAGTTTTGGTTTGAGCATGATTTTCTGTAAAGATTTCCTATATATATTTCGAATGCTCCATATTTATTAAAATGCTTTCCAGAATTACTAACCATGCAGTTGTATTGAGAATTACTAAAAATTTTTTTTCCAAAAAGATAATTGAGTTTTCTACTGAGAATTCACGTGCTCACCCCCTACTTTCTTCCCCTTTTAGGTGTCAAATCATTCTGTGATAGATATTTGTGTGGCTTGGCAAGCATGTTTGACATATGCTTGCAGTTCCAGTTCTCTTTATTGGTTGGTCCGTACACTATATCATTTTCTCATTTTCTAAGTCAAATTTATTTAGCCATTAGAAATATATTTACTGAGTGGATATATGAGGATGATTTCGATATTTAATCGAATACTTAGATATAGAAATGATTTTATGAAAATTATTTTAACTATGGGCCTATGGTTTTAAATTGAATACTTCAACTTAATGATTTAAATCAAAAATTTCTAAAATTTATTATTTATCGTTTCATAGGTGGATTTTTTTCTTCTCTTTTTATAATTACACATATGGATTGCCTTGTTACTAACGGTAGACTTTGCGCCTACGTGCAATTTTCTTTGGAAAAGTCTTGGACTGTTTTGGACTCACCTTTTTTAGAAAAAGGAACTGCAAATAAATTAAAAAGTCTGAATTTTAGATAGATAGATACGGAATTTCAAAGAGGAAAATATAGCTAGGTGAAACCAAACGATAGCTAGTCACCTTAATTAAACGAGTCAAGATTATCTTCAATATATCCTTTGACTTTTCCACGAACGCGTGCTCACTTAACTACATTGTAAAGAAAAATGGAGCCAAGCTCTTGAACAACCAGTGAGACCATAGCTGTTACATACTATTAGACTTCTTCAACATAATTTTCTTTTTCTTTATAAAAAAGCATTTCTATATTTTATTATTTCTTTTTTTTTTTGTTTTTCCTAAATAAATGGAAATGATCAAGGGTCTCGACAAGGATAGGAGCTAGTAACATCTCCTCTACCCATCGAAGTAATGCATGGCCCGAAAACCAAAATCATATTAAAAATAAACTTGTTTAAACCCATAAGAAGTATTTTAGGCCTGTCAACATGAGATCTAATAAATTGGAATTAGCTCAAGTGTAAAGCTCATAAAAGAAAAACTCAAAATCCAAATTGAAGAAGCTTTCTACCTAGAATCTTCTAGTGTTAGCTGGATATTAGTCTTTTGTATATGAATTATTTGATTATTTAGATTTTTATTAGAAGTGTGTAGAAGAAAATATGTGTGGCTTAAGGATTTTTGTAATTTTTATTTATGTGGTTCTCATTATTTCTCATGTAGTACAAATACCCCTTTCTATTTGAGTTCTAAGTATCAAGTAAGAAGCAAAGCTTCTAAGAGTGAAGAGAAGAGAGAAAGAAGCATAGTTTCTCGTGAGTGAGTGAGCTTGAAGAGTGAAGTTAAGAATTTTTTCTTATAAAATATTTGAGTGAATAATAAAGTTTGTTTTACTTTCCAATAAAGTGGCATCAGAGCGAGGTTGTGAGTTCTTATGAAATTCTAAGTATGCTTTGTGGTTTCAGTTTTGACTGATCGTCCACATTATAAAAGAATTCTTGAGATTGAGAGTATTATCTGTTTGTTCCAAATATACTACTCTTTCATATCAATTCGAAGAGCTTGATGAGACGAAAACGTTACCATAAAAATCAGACCAATCGGAGTCCTAACGACTCTAAACAAGTTGTCGGAAATTTGTTGTTATAACTGAGTCAACTCACCGAGTTAAGCCGAGTCAGAGCCATTTGACTAAGCTGAAGCTATTGACTGAGCTATTAGAGCTGTTGATAAAGCTGTCAGAGCTATCGGATCGCACCGATGACTATGCCGTCAGAGCCATTGACCGTGTCGTTGACCCTGATTGTTGACAAGTGTTGACCATTGACTAAGTGTTGACTTTGACTAAGTTGATATACAAGTCAATCTTAAGGTTTTTTGATATTCTGGATCAATCTGTGTAATCAAACTTCCCAAAAACTTACTCTGTTAAGAGTTATGGCTACCGACAGTTTAACATCTCTTTAAGTTCTACTACTTCAAAATAGCAACTTTGATAATTGGACGATCAAAATGAAAGTCCTTCTTAGAGTACATGATGTTTGGGAAGTAGTGAAGAAAGGCTACGAAGAGCCAAGAGATGAGGCAATACTATCCTCAACATAGAAGGATATTTTAAAATATTCAAGAAAGAGAGACAAAAAAGCTCTCTTCCTCATCTACCAGGACTTAGATGATGACGGGTTTGAGAAAATCTCAAGTGCAACCTCTGCTAAGGAAGTATGAGAGAAACTTCAAATTTCATATAAGGGAGAAAAAAAGGTTAAAAGGATCCGTCTTCAAATTATAAGAGGACAGTTTGATTTACTACACGTGACGGAGACTGAGTCCGTTTCTGACTACTTTTCAAGAGTTTTAGCCATTTCGAATCAAATGAAGCGAATGGTGAGAAATTTGAAAATGTGATGATCATGGAAAAGATTCTTCGATTGTTAAATCTAAAGTTCGAGAATGTTGTTATCGTCATCGAAGAAACTAAAGATTTGGGAGCCATGACGATAGAACAACTCTTAGATTTTTTACAAGCTCATGAGGAAAAGAAAAAGAAGAAGCTAAATTTTAAGGAGCAGCTTCTCAAGACACAATTTACAAAAAAAAAGAAATAGCCAATGTAGCGAAAGAAGTCAACGTGGTCGTGGTAGAGGACAAGCTTGAGGATAAGGACGTGGTACAAGTCGAGGTCGTGGACGAGGTTCGAATTCCAATAACTACAATTATCATATCAGTGATTTCAAAAAAGGAGAAAGCTCTATAAGAGGTCGTGGTAGAGGTTGAATGAAATCAAGGCCTAAGAAGTCTCAAGTTGAATGTTTCAATTGTCACAAGTTTGACCATTATGCTTGAGAGTGTAGAGTACCCAATAGCAAAATTGAAGAGAAAGTCAATTAGGTTGAAGAGAAAAGGGAAGAAAATGGCACTATGCTACTAGCATATAATGACAACAATGGAGGACAAGACAACACATGATATCTTGACACAAGTGCTAGAAATCATATGTGTGGGCGTCGATCAATATTCGTAGAGCTTGATGAATTAATCAGTGAGAGTGATGATTCAAAAGTAGCGGTAAAAGGAAAAGGTAAAATTTTTATCCGCTTAAAAAATAGGGGTCATCAATTTATTTCAAATGTTTATTATATACCCACAATGAAAACAAACATCTTAAGTTTGAGACAACTCTTAGAGAAAGGCTATAATATTCACTTGAAAATTTATAGTCTTTCTATAAGACATAACAATATGAACTTGATTGCCAAAGTGCCTAAGTCAAGAAATAGAATGTTCTTATTGAACATTCAAAATGATATAGCAAAATATCTGAAAGTATGTTACAAGGATTTATCACGGATATGGCATTTGAGATTTGGGCATCTCAACTTTGGAGGACTAGAGTTACTATCCAAGAAAGAAATGGTGAGAGGCTTGCCATGGATCAATCCTCTTGATCAGCTTTATGAAGGATGCTTACTCGAGAAGCAATTCAGGAAAAGCTTTCCAAAAGAGTCGAATTCAAGAGCATAGAAGCCACTAGAGCTCGTGCATACAAATGTGTGCGGTCCTATGAAAACAAAGTTCTTTCGGTAAGGGCAATTATTTCTTGCTCTTTATTAATGATTTCTCAAGAAAGACTTGGGTTTATTTCTTGAAGCAAAAATCAGAAGTCCTTGAAGCTTTCAAGAAGTTCAAGGGTTTTGTAGAGAAGAAAAGCGGTCTTTAGATCAAAGCCATCAGATCTGATAGAGGAGGATAATTCACTTCAAAAGAGTTCCAAGAATTTTGCGAAGCAAATGGAATTCGATGACCTTTAACTGTTCCAAGATCCCTTCAACAGAATGGTGTGGTAGATAGGAAGAACTAGGCCATCCTCAATATAGCTAGAAGCATACTGAAAAGTAAGAGATTACCCAAATAGGTCTAGGCAGAAGCTGTTACATATGCAGTTTACTTGTCCAATCGATCTCCAATAAGAAATGTGTGGGAAAAGACACCACAAAAAGCATGGAGTGGAAGGAAGCCTGGGATCTCCCATTTGAGAGTCTTTGGAAGCATAACCTATGTGCATATGCCAGACGAATATAGAACCAATCTTGATGATAAAAGTGAAAAGTTCATTTTCATTGGCTACGACACCAACTCCAAAGGATATAAGTTATACAATCCTAACAATGGAAAAGTAATCATCAACCGAGATGTAATATTTGATGAAAATGGTGAATAGGACTTTGGTGCTCCAACAAATGACTACAATTTCTTTTCACAATTTGAAGATATGGAAACACCTATAGAGCAAGCAAGAAAATTCCATCAGGAGGCTATTACTCCACCTTCCTCACCAAAATCATCTATTTATAAAGATTCACCTCCATCTTTCTTAACTGAGAGGCATGAAGAATATACAAGAAGTCTTGAAGATCTATATGAAGTGACCGATAGAATCAAAAACCTCACTCTATTTTGCCTATTTGCTGATTGTGAACCAGTGAATTTTCAAGAGACTGTACAAGTTGAAAAATGGAGGAATACGATGGATGAAGAAGTCAAAGCCATAGAGAAGAATAACACTTATGAACTATCCATTCTTCCTAAAGGTTATAGAGTTATCGGTGTAAAATGGATGTACAAGGAAAAGAAGAATGCCAACAGAGAGGTAGAAAGATACAAAGCAAGGCTGGTCACAAAAGGCTATAGTCAAAGAGCTGGCATTGACTACAATGAGGTATTCGTTCATGTTGCACAATTAGAAACTATAAGACTAATTATTTCTCTTACTACTCAGAATAAATGGCAGATTTATCAAATGGATGTAAAGTCTGCATTTCTGAATTGAGTTCTTGAAGAAGAAATCTATATTGAAATACCATTGGGATATGAGATAAAATGGCATAAAAATAAGATTTTGAAACTGAAGAAGGCTCTTTACAGTCTAAAGCAAGCACCAAGAGCATGAAACAGCTGAATTGACAAATATTACCAAGAGAATGGATTCATTAAGTGCCCTTATGAACATACTCTCTATGTTAAGACTAAAGATGGAGATATTCTGATCATATGCTTGTACGTGGATGATCTCATATTCATTAGAAGTAATCCAAGGATATTTGACGAATTCAAGAGAGTAATGACACATGAATTTGAAATGATAAACATCGGATTTATGGCGTACTACCTCGGCATAAAAGTCAAGCAAAAGGAAGAAAGCATCTTTATCTCTCAAGAAAGCTATACAGAGGAGATCCTAAAGAAGTTCAATATGGATGATTGCAAGTTGGTAATACACCAGTGAAGTACGAAATAAAATTATTCAAAGATAATAAAGCAAAAAAGGTGGATCCAACACTCTTTAAGAGCCTTGTTGGATGCCTTCGGTACTTGACATGTACAAGGCCCGACATTCTCTATGCAACTGGATTAGAGAGTCATTACATGGAAACTCCAACAACTACTCACTTCAAAGCTACAAAGAGAATTCTCTGTTACCTAAAAGGTACGATTAATCTTGGCTTGTTCTATTCAGTTTCTAATGATTACAAACTCATTGGTTACAGTGATAGTGATTAGGTCAGAGATACTGATGATCGAAAAAGTACAACTAGTTTTTGTTTTTTATGGGAGAAATCACCTTCACTTGGGTATCTAAGAAACAACTGATTATTACCCTTTCAACATGCGAAGCTGAGTACATAGCTTCTACATCATGTATTAGTCATGTAATTTGGCTAAGAAGGTTATTAAAAGAGTTAAATATACTTCAAAAAGAGCCAACGGAGATTTGTATTGATAATAAGTTAACAATAGCTTTGACTAAAAATCCAGTCTTTCATGATCCGAGCAAGTATATCGACACTCGCTATCATTACATAAGAGAATGCGTTGTAAATAAAGAAGTACAATTAGAGTATGTGAGATCACATGATCAGATTGCTGGTATTTTCACTAAGCCACTTAAGTTTGAAGACTTCGCAAGATTAAGAAATTTTCTTGGTATTATAAAACAAGTTTAAGGAGGGGGGGGGGGAGTGTTGAAAATAAGGGTGTTTAAGCCCATAAAAAGTGTTTTAGGTCTATCAACATGAGGCCCAATAAGTTGGAGTTAGCCCAAGTGCAAAGATCTTAAAAAAAAATTCAAGTTCAAATCGAAGAAGCCTTCCACCTAGAATCTTCTAGTATTAGCTAAATATTAGTTTTTTGCATGTGAATTATTTGATTACTTAGATTATTATTAGAAATGTGTAGAAGAAAATATGTGTGACTTAAGGATTTTTATAATTATTTATTTGTGTAATTCTCATTGTTTCTTATGTTGTATAAATACATATTCTCATTTGAGTCCTAAGTATGAAGTAAGAAGCAAAGTTTCTAAGAGCGAAGAGAAGAGAGAAAGAAATATAGCTTCTAGTGAGTGAGTGAGCTTGAAAAGTGAAATTGAAAATTTTTAATAATAAAGTTTGTTTTAATTTCCACTGTACCAACGGTGGATTTTTCCTCCAAGAAAATTAAGATTACAAGAAGTTTATGAATTGAAACAACCTAATAATGGGAGATGGAGAATTTCGGGACCCAGATGTGGAGATAGCTTTCCAACTCCTTCGCCCAATCCTATACCACCCACCTTGTGATTACCTAGAACTGTAACCTTTTTGTAAAATCAATGCCCTTTTCTACCAATTCTACAGAAACTTCTCATGTCTAACCCTTCCTTTGTCTTTATTTTCCTGCCTACCCACTTTGTCCCTTCCTTTTGTCTCCCATTATCTCGTTCATTTCCTCTTCAAAGCTTTTCCCCATTCCATTTGACCTTTTGTTTCCTCGAAAATGCAAGATCCCTCTACTTTTGGACTCCCCATTCAAGTTGAAGAAAATTTATTCCCACTTAACCCGGATGAAGGGTCAGTCAAGGACAATACCCATCTTAGTGTTGTGGGCAAGATTCTATCTACTAAGATTCTTTGTCCAAAGGTGGTGCATCGTATCCGGATACTGTATCGATTGCGCAAGTTGGTCTCACCCTTCACAACGTATTCCACTTCAGCTTTGACCATGAAGCTGACAAAAGATGGGTCATGGATAGAAGACCTTGATGTGTGAATGGTGACCGCGTGATCCTCAAGGACTGGCGACCTGATCTGTTTTCAGAGGAGATATGTTTTGAAACTACAATGTTTTGTGTCCAGGTACACAACATTCCCATTGAATATTTATGAAGGAGTAATGCTTTAATCATTGGGAATAAGTTAGCTAGGTACTGTTCTGGACATTGATTTCAACGGGAATGGCCTACCTAACTGGGTGAAATACTTGCACATTAAAGTTGAATTTAAGGTTTCCGAACCAGTATTTCCTGGGTTTTATTAAAAGAGGAGAAATGGCAGCGAGATCTGGTTCAGCTTAAATACGAGAACTTGGGAGATTTTTGTTTTAAGTGTGGGTGCCTTGGCCATACTAAATTTCACTGTCGCTCAGCTACCCCAGCCAGTATTTTATCCCTCCATAACAACCTAGTCAAAATCTATGGTCATTGGGTTAAGGCCCAGTCCAACATTAAGGACTGCTTTTCTACATCGAAGAAATCGTCCTTTTCTCCTTTATCCACCACTCTGAAACCACATGAATTCAACCCGGGACTTCTTACGCTTCCTAACAACACCAACTTTCAGATCGGGGGTAACACGTATTTCCCATTAAATTTTCGTGTCAATTTCGAGTTGATCGGATAACACGTATAATAAATTTGATTAACCCGCTTAATTCGAAAATGATCCATGTAATCCGTTTAATTAAACGTATCGTTTTCGTGTCGTGTCAACAAGATACTAATAGGACATATTTATTAATATTTTAATATATTAAACGTGATTTTGATTAATTCTAAGCATATTTATAAGAGTAAAATTAAATTAAACAGTGCATATAAATTAGAATAATCATATCAATTTTAACTAATCGTGTCAAAAAGGTAATAATATGACACATAACGTGTCACGGCCCAAAACTCGAGCTAGTGGTAGAAGGGGAATTTCACAAAGGTGAGAAATTCCTTGATTTATTTGAAAAGTGTTAAAAGTTCTAGTTTTTATAAAACGGTCTATTTAAGTAAAGTAATCAGAATTCTATCTTGTGAACCACTCCCACAGTTCGTATACACCATTAAACATGGATTGAACAATTACTTAAAAACACGAAATTAAATATAAAATCCAGCATCATCATCATTCACCAAAAACTCAAATACCAGAATGACATATATCAGTTTGCAGACAAAATAGAAAGCAGTAATCTTGGTTCAATACTAATACAAAACCCAAATAGTCCAAAGACTATGACAACAAACTCATAGCATTACCAAGAAGCGAACTGCAATCCAGATGACCTCTTACTCCTCTTGATCACCAAGATCGTACTGGACACCACTTGAGAGGAAGGTAGGAGGTGAGTATAAAATGCCCAGTAGGAAAGACAATTATCTCGTTCGAAAACATTTAGTGATGAGGAACTCCTGCATGGTTAGTTTAGTCCAAAACATCCATATATATATATATATAATCCAAACCGAAAATCCATATATATAAAGCAGTATAATCAAAACCATTCAATTCATATACACATGACACAAATCAACCCATACCCATGAGCTCACATCCTCTCATCTATGGAAACCCAAGATGATGGCACTAAGTGTGCCTAACAGCCTGCCTGATACTTAAGCCCATATCCGGAGGGGATACTCATGTGTCGCCTACCAAACCTAGAGGGGTAACCGAATTACCTATACCTGCCAACTGGGGAAGCAATCAGAAGTAACAAGACCTTGCGTATGTTTACAGACTTTCACCGACGGTGGAGCACGCAGTGCCACACTGTGGACTCACGATGCTAACACGGTGCTAATGTATGATCCTATGACACGTGCAATACTGAACTGAAGTATGAAAATAATTATGCTCAGATTTTTCAATAAAATCGGCATACTAAGATTTTATAGAAAAATGGGCAGCATAATGTTTTAATTTTTATTATACCCAAAATAACCTCCACTCAGAAATTTCCAGAGCAATACAGTATATATCGCATACAACAAATTCCCATCACAGACATTTAAATAGTCTAAAAATCACGTTTATTCTCATATATTGTAGAAAGTAAGTTTTATTCGAAAATGATATAAAACATAGGTAATTGAATCCCTACCTCGCTCAAATAGCAATGCCACGCTATTGAGTCCTCAAGGTGCCGTTGAGAATCGCCCGGAGGGTCGGGAACCAATTCCAAGCCCTCGATCGTCCTCTTGCGAAAAACCAACTTCTCACCGAGCTTCAATTTCACAAACGGACTTCTTCATTGAATTCTCAGACAGCTTCCAGAAAAGTCTATAGATGGATTTGAAGATTTTGCAAGTTGTTCTTGAAACAGTACATAAATGCCATAAGGTACTAGAAGACTATGCATGAACTGGATCACATGGAGAAGTCTCCGGTTAAATCTCCTAAGAAGTATTTGTCCTACTTCTTGATATGATGTCCCAAATACATGATGCAAACTCAATCCAAGCCGCGAATTTCTTTGTCAGAGACTTGCACCCAGAGCCAATGCTATCAGATCACTTACTCCTAAATCTACCATAGGACATGTTTGACATTTTGGCAAAATCAGAATGGGTCTTCAGGGTATTGGAAAATCATCAGAAGGTGCCTAAAACCTCTATAGCCAACATGATAATGACACTAACACAGACACCAGGGACGCAAATGCAGTAGACGAAGAGGCCTGCCTAGACCAAGGGGTTAGCTCTCAAGCAGGAAGCCACGAGTCAATCCGATTGAGAAGACGATAAATAGAAAAAGGATATTTAAAGATACCATTGTTCTGTTGCTGTCATTTTCGGTAGATCGAAAATTCTGCTTATTTTGGCTGTTTCAGCATTTAGCTATTTTTCAAATTTTGACAGCTTTTGGTGTTTTTCAAAAATCAACTCCTAAATTTGTTTTAAATACTTTGAAAACATTAGAAATCAATTTGCAAAAAGTATTTTTTCTATTGCAAACTCGTTTTAGTTTCACAAAAATATTTAATAATAATTTGGAAAGTGTTCATACTAAAACATATTCTAGTTTGCGAATAGAAAATCTCTTTTTAGTTTATATCAAAAAATCATGATTTCAAATATATTTGTAACTTATTTAAACTTAATAAATCATATTTTGAAGAATATTTTGCCTATTCAAAATCATTATTTTCTATTTTAAAACTTCTATAATAAAATAACCATTTTATGCTTAAGATAGTTTGAAAAATTTTTTGAAAAATATGCGTCAATGCAAAGAGAATTTACGTACAATGAACTAAATCAAATACAAGAATAAATAAGAATATATCTTATCTAAGCAAGATCTTGTATCTTGATTGTCCATCTTCAAGTTTGACTATTATAAGTCCAATATACATCTATCTTCAAGTTTGATTCCTTAATCAACTCGAATTAGAATTTTTAAAGCTATTTCACTATACACTCAAGTTAAATCTTTAGTACTAAATCAAATGTTTGTTATCTTCAAAATAAGAGTGAGTAAGATTGTAACCTCAATTTTTCAACAATCTCCCCCTTTTTGATAGTGACAAATATTGATTTATGAGATAAAAGAAAATATGAATTAAGGATATGAAAATATGAAATTTGACTAGTTTACGTTAATTTTATTTAGTCTTGTATTTGATTTAGTTTATTGTACTTAAATTCTTTTTGCATTAGCTCATACTTTTCAAAAGATTTTTCAAATTATCTTAAGCTTAAAATGGTTATTTTATTATAGAAGTTTAAAAATAGAAAATAATGATTTTAAATGAGCAAAATATTCTTCAAAATATGATTTCTTAAGTTTAAATAAGTTACAAATATATTTAAAATCATGACTTTTTGATATAGACTAAAAAGAGATTTTCTATTTGCAAACTAGAATGTGTTTTAGAATAAATACTTTCCAAATTATTGTTAAAAATCTTTGTAAAAACAAGTTTGCAATAGCCAAAATACTTTTTTCAAATTGATTTATAATGTTTTTAAAGTATTTAAAACAAGTTTAGAAGTCAGTTTTTGAAAAATACCAAAAGCTATCAAAATCTAAAAAATAGCCAAATTTACGAAACTGCCAAAATAAGCAGCGTTTTCGGTCTACCAAAAATTTCACCAGTCTACTGAAAATGGCAGCAACAAAAATGTTACCGATAAAATTCGACTGTTGAAAAAACACTACCAATGGCTAGTATTTTCGGTGTCGAAAACACACTTTTGATCTCTCGAAAATGGTAGAAAGTGTGTCTAACAATTATAAACGGTTAGTTTTCATTCAAGATTATAAATAAAAGCTATTTTTACACTTGAAAAAGATTTTGCATGAACTTAAATTGTTATCTAACTACTTTCAAACTGCAAAAATATATTTCTACATTGAATTAACTTTCAAATCATATTGAGCTAATCTTAAAGCATTCATTGTGCATTGTTCTTAAAATTGTATTTATTACTCTTGAGAGAAGAGATTATGAGTGTATTCACTCTTGTATTAAAAAAACAATTATGTGTAAGGTGTGGTTGGTACTGGAGTCAAAAACAACCGTGTATAGGTGAGGTTGCCACTGGAGTCAAAACAATCCGTTTTAGGTAAAATTGCCACCAGAGTCTAAACAACCGGAGTGTAGGTGAGATTGCCACTAGAGTCTAAACAATCCGAGTATAGGTGAGGTTATTATTAGAGTCTAAACAACTCGCGAGTTGATGAGATTGGCACCATTGTCTAAACAATCCGTGTAGGTGAGGATTGGCACCAGAGTCAAAAAAATCCAAGGTTAGGTATGATAAAGATGGAGTCAAGACTATTGCAAAGGTGTGAGTGTGCCTAAGAAAAAATCACTCGTTGTGTATAAGGGTCAGTCAAGCCTATAATCTTGATCCGAATAGTAGAAGCTCAAAGCAAGTGGCCGAGAGCTGAAAACATAGGCAAACTTTCGTGTTTATTGAACCTCGTAAAAATTGAGTTTATACTTTCTCTGTCCCTATACTCTTAACTTAATTACAAACTATTTAATTAAGTATGTGATATTTAGTATACTTAATATACTTACTATTATTGCTATATATTTGGTACTATTGTTGATTTAGTTTAAAAGTTTCAAAATAATGATATGGTTTTAAATAGTTGAAAAGTTTCTTAACATGTTTTAAAATCCAATTCACTCCCCTTCTTGGGTTGTCAATCATGGGCGGCTAACAATAACTAACATGCCCAAGTTTGAGCTCAATACCACCATCAATATGATATTCTTCCAGGATAAAGATAAGGGTATTTTTAAAGACCGTTCCAAATCCAGTATCCTAGATTATATGAAACACAAGAATAAGTATTACCAATTTCACAGAGACCATAGGCACGAGACTATTCATTACTGAAGCCTCTACCTACAGATCATGATAGCATTCAAGCTAGAAAACAGAAGCAATATGTAAAGATAAACAAGAATTAGTTCAAAGAAGGTATTGGCGATTAAGATAAGGGGAAGCAGACCTAAATCTCAGGGTTAGGGGAATAATCATTAAGGATAGTCTAAATAATTATAGGGAGGCTAGAGCAGACCAAGTTTAGGAGGAAAAAGCAAAGCTAAAAAGGAGAACTAAAGAGGGAGTAAAGCGCTTGAAGTGCCTGGGCCATTTTGTGAATCAGTTAATGACGAAAGAAAGCTACACCTTATCTGTTTTGATTGCCGTTACCTAGCAAGATTTGGTCATTGTACACCTGTTGCATGATGATTCTTTAGTAATCAAACTACAGATTGATGCTTCAATAGTTGGAAGGGTTTTGTTTGATGGTAGGAGTAGTACCGATATCCTGTTTCTAAGCACCTTCGAGAATATGGATCTGAATAGGAGCATAGTTAGGCCAACCACCCAACTGTTGTTCACCTTTAATAGTTGCAGGTCCAGTCCCTTGGGCATTGCAACATTGAAGGTCACTGCGATAGAATGATGCTTAGATGTAGATTTTATTGTTATCAATTGCCAATCTTTAATGCCATTATGGGTAGAGGATGGATACATGCTATGTATATAGTCACATCGACTCTTCACTGAATATTGAGGTATCAATTGAAAGATGGAGCTTATACAATAGATATCAAAGGAGACCAAGTCTTTGCAAAAAAAATGTTTTTCAGCTACTTTGAAAGGGCTTAGAGAAGTAGCGAGCATCTCAACATTGGATAAATAGCAATTAAAGGACTGTCTACTAGCTTACATGAAGCAAATTGAAGAAGAGTCTAGCAAGCTGGAAACCATGATTAAAGAACTTACGACAATTTCTTTAGAAGTGTTGGATCCAGAAAAAGTAGTATTGGTCAGGGTCCTGTTGCAAGAAAAAGAGAAGGATGAGCTGATCGAATTCTTGAGGCTAAACATAGATGTTTTTGCATGGTCCCATAATGATATGCCTGGCATAGACCATTTCCATGGTTGTCATCGACTGAAAATTGATCTCAATTTCCTTCCGTTGAAGTAGAGGCCTGAAGAAAAACAAAGCCATCAATAAAGAGGTATAAAAGTTAACAGAAAACAACCTAATCATGAAATGAATATACCTCTACTAGATCTCTAACCTAATAGTAGTGAAAAAGAAGATTGAAGAGGATTAGACCTGTATAGATTTCACCAATTTGAATAAGGCTTGCCTAGATGACAGTTTCTGTTTGCCTAAGATTGATCAAATGGTCGAAGCTATAATTGGTTTTAAGAGAATTAGTTTCTTAGATCCTTAGTTCGGATTCAGTTAGATTCCTTTGTATGACGAAGGCCACATTCACATGACATTCATCATGGAATTGGGTCTGTACTATTATAAATGCATGCCCTTTAAGTCTAAAAAATGTAAGAACAACCTACCTGAGACTAATAAATAAAATGTTTGCTGAGCTTTTAGGAAAAATGATGGAAGTATATATCGATAATATGGTCGTTAAAAGTAAGGAGGTTGGAGACCGTCTAGGCCATCTCGATAAATATTTCCGAATTTTGAGACATTACCAAATGCACTTGAACCCTAAGAAGTGTGCTTATAGGGTATCATCCAGCTAATTTCTAACACATATAGTGAGCATAAAAGGCATAGAACCTAACATAACCCAGTTATCGTTGATTACAGGTTTACAAAGACCCTCGATTATCAGGGAGGTTCAACGCCTTATTGGCAAAATAACAGCACTAAGTCACTTTATTTGCAAAATGTCAAACCACTATCAACCTTTCTTTCAATGTATCACGAAAAGTTCTTCAGCAATTCATGACAAGGAATAGGATAAAGCATTAGCAGACCTCAAAAAGTATTTGAGTTGCCTACCTATTCTATCATCTCTAAAGAAGGGACAACGTTTATACGCATATTTAGCAACATTTGAGGTGACGGTCATTGCCGTGCTATTCATCGAATAGGAAAGTAAATAGAAGCCCATGTTTTATGTGAGTCAAATGCTTTTAGATGTAGAGATACGATACAACACTATCGAAAAGTTGGTCTTAGCCCTGATGAACGTGAAAAAGAGGTAAAGGCAACACTTCGAGGCTTACCCAATCACAATATAACACAGATTTTGGCTAAGCCAGATCTACTAGGGCATTTGACAAATAGGCCATCAAATTGAGGATATACAATATCGAGTATTAGTCGAGAATAGCTAAGAAGAGTCAGGTCATGGCAGATTTCTTGGCAGAGATCTAGTCCTTTGGCAAGCTACAAAGCCCAGAATAAGCACCCCTAAGGTGCATCTTTACATGGACCCTCTACACTGATGGGTCCATAAACATATCAGGGTCTGGTATTAGAATAGTTCAGTAGACCCCCGCATGGATTAAGATAGAAAGTGCCTTAAAACTCAGGTTTCAAGTAACCAACAACGAGGCAGAATATGAAGCATATTGCAAGGTCTGAATCTAGTTGCATACTTTAGAGTAAAAAGCATTATAGTAAAGTCCAATTCATAATTGATAGTGGGTCAGATAAAATAAGACTTTGAAGTAAAGGAGCCGAGACTGTACATGTACTTCTACAAAATAATAAGGATTAAGAATCATTTTAGTGTGTCTGATATCACGCAAATCCCAGAGAAATGAACCAGAAGGCCGACGACCTAGCTAAGAGTACTTCGCTAGGAGAGATAGTTAATCATACAGAAGTGCTGCTAGAGGATGAATACACATGAGACCCTGAAGAAAATTTTGCATCCTATGTGTTCATGACTAAATCTAAAGTTTAGTGCTAGATGATACTAAATACCTAGTACTTGAATAATAGGAAACTGCTAGAAGACCCAATTAAAGTGAGATCAATTAGAGTGAATGTAGCCCAATATGAAATGGTGAAAGGCCAATTATATAGGAGATCAACCATGAGGCCGATGCTAAGGTGTATAGGGCCAATAAAAGTACAAAAGTTGATGGAAGAGATTCACGAACGAGTATACAGGGCCCATTTCTTTGGGTTACACCACGTGGATTAAGTTAAAACTACAACGAATGGCGGCACGTGGCAGACTCAATGCAAGACTTAGAAGCTCTAATTAAAACATCATATGACCTTCACGTGATAGGAGTCAGATCACAAACCTAGATAAGATCTGATCTATGCCCAGGTCAGGGTCTAAAAGACCTTGACGAGCCACAGTGATCTTAGATCCCTCTAATGGGTTGGATGACCAAAAGCCCTAAGGGTCATCCATCGAACCATCAGCTTGGATAATACTCTGCCTAAAAGGTCAGATAAAGCATTAAATGCGATGTCATAGTCATTGCATGTGTTAGGTAAACTGCCTTGACGAAATAGAGGACAATTGTGATCTTTTCTCCTCTGCGATAACATGGGAGGAGATCCAAAAGGATGGGTTATGCCGATTCAAATGATATTACAGTATTCATGATCCCCAATTTTCGAGTTGTACGATTATGGATAAAGGTAAATTAGTCCAGGAATTGGGGGCCATTGGGTTCCTAATTCCTTAGCTATAAATATCACATTATATCTTGGTTAGAATGATTATTTTTTCCTTTGCTATATCTCTTAGTTTTATTCTTTCCAACTTAAACATCGGAGAGTCTTGCAAGTAACTACAACCCCCTGTTTTGATTTAGAAGCAGAGTTAGTTGAGGCAGTAAGAATACATGACAACTGGTGAAAATAGCTCCAATAGTTCTGTAGCATCTATTATTGTTTAGTAGCACGTATACCTAGTTCTCGTGTATGTCTTGCTTTGACATTGAACATGAGATCCAAAGAGAACAATTTTTTCATTGAATTTCTTCGAAAATATTGCACTTAATTTAGTTTTTTTGTTTTCGGTCATCATATGTAGAAAACTCGCCATAAATAAATAGCACATAGTAGTAAGAAAACAATATGTTAGTATAATATATTATTATAAATAAAATACAAAACAAAAAAGATTATTTCTTTCTTTTAAAGGACAAACAATTTTTTCTATTCCATACAATATCGAATAGAATTCATATTTCTCTTTTTGTTTATTGGTGCTTTTATTCATTCAAATTCATATCCATAAAACTCGATGTGCGATAGAAATCTAATTCAGTAAAAATAGATAAAATAAAAAAGTAATTTAAAAAAACAGGTATATTTCATTCTCAAGTAGAAGAAGGCGATTTAATTATAATTGGTTTACGATTTTTTCACGAGCCGCGGGCCTAAGAACACACCTTGAACCCTGACGAAGATGAGATCGCAAACCACCTATTTGAAACCAAGGACATCCTTGGAAAGATCTTGTCCTATATGATTACAATCTCACAAAATCAAGGTAAGCTTATCTTGTAGAACTTGTTATGTTTTAAATAAGGGATTATTAATGACAGTTACCCTATTGTGATAATTATCACCTGATTTTCATTTAATTAATTTCGATATATAGTTCTTTAATCGTGATAGCAAAACTTGGTCACACTCAACTAAAAATAAAATTTCTAGACACCGATGATTTTCACTCAATTCGACAGCCAAAACTCCATCATTTGCAGTCTTGTGAACACTAGAAAAGCATTTGTGAATACAGTACAATTCTTCAAGTGCTTAACATATAAAAAGGATAAACTAAAAAACCAAAATGTTGAAGTTTGGATTATCTTTAATTTAAATCTTGAAATTAAGAATTTTTAAAAATCGATATCATAGAATAACTTTTTAACCAATTTTAGTAATGAAAAAAATAATAATATCCGCCATCAAAATTAGATTAGTCTTTATTATTTTCTTAATTTTAAAGATATTATTATCTTTTATTTGTTGAAATTATTTAAAAAGTCAATCTAGTGTATTAATTTTCAAAAATTCTTAATCTCATCGGATTAATGTATTTTTTTTTTGCAGTATATAAAATAAAGTTCCTTATGTTTATTGCGTTTACATTACTGATTAATCACGATTTGTCTTCAAAAATCAAGATATATTTTGTCAACTTAAAATGACCATCAACAACTGAATGTATACTATAATAAATTACTTACAGAAAAATCTTTTTTTTTTTTTAAATATGGGCTTCAATAGTGTTGGAGCGGTTTTTCACCAGCCGTCCACGTGCCTCGAACTGCTGATGCTGTACTCTCCAATTGTCCACGTGTTCTTACTGTCCCAAAGTCCTCTGAACTCCAAGTAAGATCGGAGGGGTGGGGGTGGCTACCTGCAAAGACTCTCCGATGCTTAAGTCAGTGGTTTATCTTTGTGTTGGGTAGCAAGAAAAATATTTCAGTATGAAAAATCTCTCTATTTCTTGTTTACAGACTTTTCTATATATATATATATATATCTGTTTTTTAAGTATACATGCCCTTTCTTGGGAACGCATGACTCTTATATATGTAGTTCTGAGATAGTGAACCGCGTGGTTCTCAATCTCAGGACTGAGTACCTTTCACCTCGAAATATTTTTCAGCAGTCACGCACCGAGATTTCGGCGATCTCCTTTGTGCTGTCGTGGCCTGATTTTCGCCGCCTCATTCGGCTTCAATCTGTCAGGAGCAAGATCTGGGTAAATCGTCGTTCTGTCAGGACGGCTTGTCCCTGGCACACACCTACCCAGAATCGCATTAAATGCTCTGTCTGGGTCCTGAGCCGTGAGTCGCTTTCCACTGTATTCGGTCG
>JXTB01000136.1:107304-191568 GCA_002914805.1 Parasponia andersonii
TGTCATGTGCATATGGAGTGATGGTTTTGATTACACTATTATATATATATTGGCTCCCGGTCTGGATTATATATATATATACGTGTGTGTATGTTTTGGATTTGAACTAACCATGCAGGAGATTCCCATCACTGAACTATTTTTCCCCGAGGTAACTATTTTCCTATTGGGCATTGTATGCTCACCCCCCTTACCTTCCTCTTCAGATGGTGTCCAGTGCGATCTTGGTGATCAAGAGGAGTAAGAGGTCATCCTAATTGCAGTTCATCTCTTGGTAATGCTAGGAGTTTGTTGTCACAGTCTTTGGACTATTTGGATTGTGTGTTAGTATTGAACCAAGATTACTGCTTTCAATTTTGTCTGCAAACTTATGTATGCCATACTGGTATTTGACATCTGTTGTGAATGATGATGATGATGGGTTTTGAAATTAATTTCATGTTTTTAAGTAATTGTTCAATCTATGTTTGATGACTAGTCCCGTTGGATTCGTATCGTCACAAAGATCGTCAAGGTATATATATCTCAACCTCATATTGTCCAGATTGAAAATTGCCATTTTTGGATATTTTGAGTATTTGAATTTAAGTTTTCGATCTGGCTATTGGATTGTGTTTTTGACTGCATTTTTGGAATGTACTCGGAAATGGAGAAGTTTGATATATATATATATATATATTGTATGGTTTGTTGATCGGCACGAAAATCAAGATTAGACGGTCAAGATTTTGCCTCGTTTTGCGTGCCACCGGCCCGGTGTGGGCCTGGACCCGAATTAGATAATTTATATATCTAACCTAGCTATTTTGGGTGCTAGAAATTCAGTGAAAAGTTCCGTTTGTGAAATTGAAGCTCTGATGAGAAGTTGGCTTTTCGCAAAAGGATGACCGAGGGCTTAGAATTGGCTCCCAACCCTCCGGGTGATCGTCAACGATACCTTGAGGACTCAATAGCTT
The DNA here is from genome assembly GCA_002914805.1 of Parasponia andersonii. Lineage (NCBI taxonomy): Eukaryota > Viridiplantae > Streptophyta > Magnoliopsida > Rosales > Cannabaceae > Trema > Trema andersonii. Next base: position 108,261 of record JXTB01000136.1, read on the forward strand.
GGCATTACTATTCAAGCGAGGTAGGGATTCAATTACCTGTGGTTTATATCGTTTTCAAATAAAACTTACTTTCTGTAATATATGAGAATAAATATGATTTTTAGACTATTTAAATATCTGTGATGGGAATTTGTTGTATGCGATATATACTGTATTGCTCTGAGAATTTTCTGAGTGCAGGTTATTTTGGGTGTAATAAAAATTAGGACATTATACTGCCCGTTTTTCTATAAAAACCTAGTATGCTGATTTTCACACTTCAGTTCGGTATTGCACGTGTCATAGGATCATACATGAGCACCGTGTTAGCATCGTGGGTCTACAGTGTGGCACTGCGTGCTCCATCGTCGGTGAAAGTCCGTAAACATACGCAAGGTCTTGTTACTTCTGATTGCCTCCCCAGTTGGCAGGTATAGGTAATTCGGTTACCCCTCTAGGTTTGGTAGGCGACACATGAGTATCCCCTCCGGGTATGGGCTTAGGTATCAGGCAAGCTGTTAGGCACACTTAGTGCCATCATCCTGGGTTTTCACAGATGAGAGGATGTGAGCTCATGGATATGGGTTGATTTGTGTCATGTGCATATGGAGTGATGGTTTTTATTATACTGCTTTATATATATATATATGTAGATTTCTGGTTTGGATTATATATATATATATATGGATGTTTTGGACTAAACTAACCATGCAAGAATTCCCCATCATTAAATATTTTTGAATGAGGTAATTATCTTTCCTACTGGGCATTTTATGCTCACCCCCCTACCTTCCTCCTCAGGTGGTGTCTAGTGCGATCTTGGTGATCAAGAGGAGTAAGAGATCATCGGGATTCTAGTTTGCCTCTTGGTAATGCTAGAAGTTTGTTGTCATAGTCTTTGGACTATTTGGGTTTTGTATTAGCATTGAACCAAGATTACTGCTTTCTATTTTGTCTGCAAACTAATGTATGCCATTCTGGTGTTTGAGATTTTGGTAGATGATGATGATGCTGGATTTTATATTTAATTTCGTGTTTTTAAGTAATTGTTTAATCCATGTTTAATGGTGTATACGAACTGTGGGAGTGGTTCACGGGATGGAATTCCGATTACTTTACTTAAATGGATCGTTTTATAAAAACTAGAACTTTTGACACTTTTCAAATAAATCAAGAAATTTCCCACCTTTGTAAAATTCCCCTTCTGCCACTAGCCCGGGTTTTTGGTCATGACAATGATCCTGAGTGTCGTCTGCCCCAGTAAAAGCATACGCTTAACCAGTCACTTTTCCTTTTCCTTTGTTGCCTCTTACCTGGCCAGGACGGCTGCTGCTGGATCCTGGACAACTACTGCCAAAACCACGCCCACCCTAACTCCTTGAGGCCTGAGCAGTCTGAAAGTTCTAAGTGTAACCCTGAGGGCGGTACTGATGCTGATAAGGCTGAGGGGAAGTAAAAGCCTACGAAGCACCCTGTGACTGTTGCGGCCTTGCTTGAGTGTTCTGATAGGGAACAGAACCTGACTGGCTCCTCTGCGGTCCTCCCTAAGAAAGAGGAGATTTTTGCAGACGATTGGGACATTCCTTCTTCCGATGACCCTGCTGGCCATAAACAAAACATCCTCCATATAGACTACCTCTGCCACCCCAGAAAAACCACTGTTGTGCGAGCTCCCACTGTTCGGAGTACCCTGGGCTGACCATTGCCTCTGGTTCCTTCTGGTGGCTTTCCTGTCATTTTCTCTCCGTTGCTTCCTCTTGGAATCCAAACTTTCTTCGATGGCCTCTGCCCGCTGGGTAGCCACTGCAATCTCAGGAAGAGTATGGAAAGTTTGGGTACTAATCCTGTTGAAAATGTTCCAATTCAAATGACTCTTGAACTTGGCAACTCAGTACTTCTCACTCATACCCGGTCCAAGAGCAATGCTTGCCAACTCAGTGAACTCTATCAGGTACTCATTCACGATTCTGTTACCTTGGGTCAACATCTCAAATCGGTTCACAACTTCATTCTGTTGATCCTCATTGGCATACTGGGCCTTGAAAATCCGTTCAAAGTCTTCTCAAGTCAAGCCTACTACATCTTGCATCCGTTCCACTGTCTCCCACCAACGAATGGTACTTCCCGTCAAAAAACTCAACCAGAGTACCAAAGGCTCGAAAATGTCTCTCTATCTCACGCAACCAAGCAATTGCCATGAGAGCTTCTGGTCTACCATCAAATTGCCCTAGCTGGAGACGTATGAACCATTGGAGGTGATTAGCCTGATCCAACTGATGTTACCTTGGAGCTGCAGGCTGATAGTCTAGATTGCTCATCTGGTTGAATGCCTGCTGCATTGTCTCGATCAGATGAGTGAAATCCAGACGAGGAGACTTGGCATCCGGCTGGTGCCGCGGAACTCTTCTAAGAGGCATCCTTAAAAGTCTAAAACAATATGCCAAACTGTTAGTGCGATAATGATGAATGCTTGTCATAAAAATCAACTTCAATCTAGTTTAATGGTGATACGTCCGAGCTGTTAAACTCAAAGCTCTGATACCAAAAATTTCGTATTATTCTGACGAAATGACGGTCTGACGAAGCTTCAATTGCCACCTTTAAGTTGCCAGACCGTCATTTCGTCAGAATAATACGAAAAATGCCCACATGAATATTTCAATTTCGGCACTATTTCCGGCGACTTCGAGCCATAAACTTGGGCTTCTTGGATTTGTCTCGACACAAGGATCGTCATGGTATATATATCATGATTCAAATTTGTCTCGATTAAATTTTTCCATTTTTGATAATTTTGAGTTAGTTTTAGTTTCGTATTTAAATTTTTCAATTTGACTATTAGATCCTAAAATAAACCTTATATTTGTGATATACTCATGAAAACAAAAATTTTGATATATATTGGCTATGTTTGGTAACAGGCACGAAAAAAGAATCTGATTGCTCAGATTTTCTCATTTTGCATGCCATGAGCCTAAATTTGGCCCAAGCCTGAATCAATCACAATATATATCTAACCCAATATTTTTGGGTGCTCTGAATTCAATTATGAAGTCTGTTTCACGATCTGAAACTTCGATTAAAAATCCTATTTTCAAACCTGTTGTTCAAAGTTTTGAAAATGACCCTTAACTTTCCAAATGACCACCAAACGGAGCCTAATACTCGTAATAGTGTTGTAATACCATGTTGTTACTCGATTGATGTAGAGATTCAATTATTTAATTCTAAAATTAATTTAATTTATAAATTATCATATTTTTAATAAATATGGAATTTTGTGATTTAATTTCTAAAAATTGTGTTTATATTTATTTTTGATTTGGTTTGAAATATGAACTGCTTGAGAGACATGTCACATTAGTTGGCATGTCATAGATACTGTTTTAAACTATTTTCTGTAAGAAATTGGATTTTTGGGTTTTGATAAAAAATAATCGTTGTACTATCGAAATTTTCAGAAAATCTAAAATAATTTGAGGATTTAGTTTTGAGGACTAAATATAGTTTGATTAAAGAATACTACATGGTTATTTTGTGATTTTATGGAAATGGTGCATATCTTTATATTGACATTCATATAGCATTTGCATGCATTTGTACACTTACGCGACCATCGGACTTACAGTACCCAACATTAGGTGCTCAGACTTTAAGTTGATTGTTTAGGTGGCTCAAACTTATGAGTGATCTATTAAGATGTTTCAGACATTATAATTGTATACATAGTTCTATGTTAGCTTGAATATATATGTACTACTTTTAGTAAACAATGGACAATGATATAGAATATTTGAACTATTGGACTGTGATATCCACATGGATTTTATGAACTATTTTGAATCGACTACTAATTATGCATGACTTTCAACATTAGTATATTTATTATGTATAAAAAAAAACTTGTAATCGATTCTTACTAAGCGTTCATATGCTCACCCCTAACTTCCTCTCACTTTTAGGTATTGATTTATTTTGGATAAATTGTCTTGGTGACTTGACAAGATTGTTTGGCATACGTATGTCATTTTCCACATCTTCAATTGTTGGTTCCTATTCTATTTCATCTTTTACTTTCCTTGTCAAATTTATTTAGCCGATAATAGTATATTTACTAGGTGGATACATGAAGATGATTTTGCTATAAAGTTTGAGAACTTAGAAATATAAATGATTTTATTATAAATTATTTGGACATTGAACCTAAAGTTTTAATTTGACTTATTTTACTAAATTTTATGCATTTACAAATATTTTCAAACTATTAATTAGAATTTTTTACAAACTTTAAGTGAAATATTTCTTTGAAAAATCTCTATTAATAAATGGTTTCCTCAATTTTATTTTTTCTTACTTTTAAGGACTAAATTATAAAATTTCAAACACTAAATCTTCTAGAATTTTAAAAATTACTATTTATCACTATTTCAATATAAAATTTCTAAAAATCACGGTCGTGAATTTCCGATCGTGACATTGCCAACTCATAGTATCCAAAAACTAGAGCTCGATACAGCCCAACTCCTCATGTCATGCTTGGCATGGCCTAAAATCACTTCTTGTCATGCTTTATTGGGCACGGAATTTTTTCGCATTATGCTTGGCACAGCCTAAAATCACTTCTTGTCATGTTTTATTTGGCATGGAATTTTTTTCTATCATACCGTCATGCTAAATGGGCAGCCTAGTTTGATATCTCTAGAAGAGACTTAAGTATTGTTCGAAGATATCAAATCAACAAGTTGTTTGAGGATGCAAGACACAAGGATGGGGTTTTATGAAGAGAATTCACATATGATATATTTATTTACTATTGTTTAGTATTCCTTTTTATTTTTATGTTTAAAAAATTCAAGAATAAAAAATATTAGCAAGATTAGGTTATCAACAGGTTCTCCATGAGAAAAAGCTTTAAAAGATGTTTTTCCATTAATCAACAGCCATTTTTCAACGCAATCTTCTTTTTCTTTTTTTTTTCTCTTTCTTTATTTTTATTTAAGGAAGTGCAAATGTCGTTTTATATTGTAACAATCGGATCAAGATCAAAAATTGTGTTGCCGATAACTGAGAGAACACTCGGTTTCAATTTACATATCACAATAATGCAATAATTTAATGACGCATGCATAGATACAGAAAAAATGACTCGGTATTGTGCAATTTTCCATATATATTTGAAAAATATCTATTGTCTTATTCAATTTATGAAGTAAATAATTGCTAAATCGAAGAAATGTAAATGTAAACTTCATTAATTGTGTCAGTATTCCCTCTTCAATCTTCGTCCCCGGATTTGTCAGTTTGTTAAATTTTGGGAACACAGTGGCCAGCTTGAGGTCAATGGCGGAGGGAAGTGGGGCAAGTGGCCCCTACTCAACTTTTTTAATTAAAAACCGATTTTTATATGCGTTTCTTTTCCTATGTGCCCTCGTTAGAAATAGTTTTACAATTTTATCCCCGAATTCACTTTTAAAACTACCTAATTATAACATACCCTTTCATTTAATTTTGAAAACAAATATTGGGAATATATAAATGGAATTTGAAAACATTTTTCATTTTTATGCGTATTCCAAATGTTCTTTTCTTCTATGATAATGATTGAATAAAGATAAATTTTAAATTTTAGATGATTTTTTTAATGTACATTCTATTTTATTATCATTAGAATATTTTTGTGAAATTTTAGAATTTTGGTTTGTCATTTTTTGCATTAAAAAAATTGCTTTACCTAGCCTCAGAAAAACAAAATTGCTTTATTGCCCTCACTACAAATTAGTTCTCGCTCAATCAGTGCTTGAGGTCATGAAGAATTGAGTGATTCTAAATTTTTATTCTAACGTTTCACCATAAAAAGAGTCAATGTGATAAGTGTTAATTTCTTATTTCTCAAGAGACAAAGAGTGTTAAAAAAAAATAAAAATTGGCTACTACTGCCGGAAATTGGGCAATTATTACCCACGAGTGAACAAGATAATAAGTATTCTTGTTCATGATGACATCGTACTCCACTACAAACAAAGAAGAGAGTTCATGTAATGTAATTATATTTTAGTCGTCCTTTGAGAGTCAGTTAGAGAAGTAGATTCATGAGACGACTTTCAAATCGGCGTTCTTGATAGACGAAGTGGTAGATTAATTTAGGAAAGTTTATATTTATACAGATCCCTTAGAGAAAAAAAGAAAAGAAAAGAAAAACAAATCATTCATAAGGCATTTCTTGGATATAAAATTGGAGCCTTTTCGTCAATTAATCCATAAAAGAAATAGGAAGGTATATTTTTATATAGGGTAAGTTGCCCTTACCCTTTAATTATAGGCTTTGGCATTTTGCCTCTATGGAAAAAAAAAATTAGCATATTCGCCTAAATTTTTGTAATCCTCTGTATTCTCATGGACCATCATGCATTTCAACTTCCGTTAAATGATTAATAAAATTCACCAAATAGAAAGCCACATAAACTTTGCTAGTAAAGGGTAGATATGAGAAAATTTGTCCAACAAGGAAAATTTGCAGTTCACCCCATCGAACTACAGTATTTGTGGGATATTAGGTACCCCTTTGTATATAAATTATATTTCATGAATTTGTGGCTGAAGATATATTTCATTGTAGAATATAATATACTTTATAAACCAATAAATAAGAATATTCATAGAGTACATGCATGTCTTATTAATAGTAGTGTTTGTTCATTACGAAAAAATAATAAATAAGAAAAAGAATTAATACTTCTTTTCTTGGAAAATGATGAACTTTAAAGTCAGTACTTTTAACTAGCATTAAAACACGAATATTTAGGAACCATAAGTAAACGGGAAAGAAATTATTGGGGTCAATTAATGGGCAAAGACACCATAATATATAGGGTTATTTACAAAATTCCAGCCTGAGATACTAAAAATTGAAAAATCCCGGACTGATTTTTTTGAAAAATCCCGGATTGATTTAGAAATATATTATATTTTAAAAGTATTATTAGAAAAATAATATTTTTAACAAATATTTAGAAAACTACCATTTTCTATTAAATTTGGTATTTTTCAATGGTATCTGAGGTAATCAGCTAGGTTACTTTGAGTAACCAATCCAGTTACTTGACATAGCTGTTCAAGTTACCTCAGGTTATTCAATTAATTACCTTAAGTATTTCATCAATCAATAAAAAAATAGTATTTTTTTAAATATTTTTAAAAATAGTATTTTTATAATTAAATTCGTGATTTTTCAGAACAATTTCAAATTCCGAAATTTTTTAAGTTTTTTGAAAAAATACCATAAAAAATCAAATTTCCTATAATATATAATCTGGGGGTTAAGGTATAATTTACTTTGTGGAAAATCAAATTCTTAGCCTGTCCTTATTGTCGATTCCACGTGAGCTGTCACGTAGCAAATTCTGTTAAATTTTAAATTAAGGGTTGTTTGAGCTATAGCTACTATTGGAAAATTCAGTGTGCCATGTGCAAACAATTATTTCATATAAGGGGATAAATGCCGAATAATACCAAAGGCACCATAATTGAAATAAAATTCATTTTATTGTGAAAATATTACTTTATATATTATTATGTTGGCATTGCTCAAATCAAAGTTGCAACGTACTCGGTACTCAAAGGGAATAAGACTTACAAAAATACATATGGTATATGGATAAATATATATATATAGGTATTTTTTTTTTACCTATGCATAAGTATTAATTTGGCCAATGAAAAATTAGTATACACATTTTTTTATTATAAAAAGTAAGAGAGAGAAAGAGCATTATGCTCATCTTTTCATACACTTCATTATAGCTATTCGATCACCATCTAATAGTGATCTAACGGCTAAAAAAAATACCTACCCATAGGTAAAAAAAAATATTTATTGGATGGACAACCTATATATATAAATCTATATATACAGATTTTTTTTTTTACTTATGCATAGGTATCAATTTGACTAATCTAAATTTAACATGCAAATTTTTTTATTGTAAAAGGTAAGAGAGAGAAAGAGCATTAATGATGCACGTCTTTTTATGCACTTCATTATAACCATTAGATCACCATCTAATGGTGATCCAACGGCTAAAAAAAAAATACCTACCCATAGGTAAAAAAAATACCTATTGGATTGACAACTATATATATATATATATATATATATATATATAGGGCACCAATCTAGTAGGTATTTTGTTTTTATAAGTATCAATTTGGTCAATGAAAATTTAGCATGTACATTTTTTTTATTATAAAAAATAAAAAAGAAAAAGAATATTAATGATACACGTCTTTTCATGCGTAGCCATTGAATCACCGTTGGTGATCCAACAGCTAAAAAGAAGTACATGCCCATATGTAAGAAGAAAAAAATACCTAATACTAACGTACATACTCTCCCATGCAACTACTAGCGATGGAGCCAAAATCTCCCCCACTCCTAAGATCCCTTTTGGTCCTCGTAGTGATACCTCTCTCGACAAACACAATCCAATCCAAATCCGAAATGCAACAGCTCCACTACGCTTTCAAGTTCATCCAAAGTTTCGTGGGTTCCCAAAAAGGTCAAAACGTACCCGGGCTCTACCAGCTCACACAATATCTACAGAGATTCATGTACATGAATTACCAACTTGAAGATGAAAAAGCTCAGTACGACCATAATGATCTCTTAAACGACAACAACATTAATGAGTTTGACGAGGATTTGGAGTCTGCCATCAAATCCTACCAACGTAACTACAATCTGAAAGTCACCGGAACCCTAGACCAGGCAACGGTGAAGCAAATGATGATTCCTCGATGCGGATTGCCGGAAATAATGAGCTCGGAAAACCACAACGATGATATGGCACTCATCGGAATCTTTTCTCATAATTCGTATTCTTACTTTCCTGGAAACCGTGTTGGAAGAAAACCAACCTGACATATCGCTTTCTTCCGTCGAGCTCGCCAGTTCTAGGCATAAACAACATAAGAGCCATAATCGCTCGAGCGTTTCAGAAATGGACAGACGCGACCGATTTCCATTTCGAAGAAATTCCGGGGAGTTCAAGCCAATCCGACATCCAAATCGCATTTTAAAAAAGAGACCATAGAGACGCCACTCCATTCGATGTGTACCACGGTGTCTTGGCCCATGGATCCCCGCCGGACATTGGTATCTTGCATTTCAATGCGGAGGAATTCTATTTTATACCGGTTATCTCTATTTTATATTGTTTTTGAATAGAACTTATTTTCTACCATACTATGACAAATATGATTTGAGAATTATTTAAATACCTGTGACAGAATTTGATTGTATGATATATATATATATATTATAATAACCTAGTTTTTTTTAAGAACAATTTGGTTATTTGACCAGTTTTTTTTTTTTTAAAAAAAATAGATTATATATACTTATACCCCTTTCTCTCTCTTTTGTCTCGTTTCCCCCCCCTCAGAATCTCTCTCTTTTTCCTCCCTCTCGTTCTCTCAGCCGAAGAGGGCCAAGGAAGCCGCTGCCACCTCGCCCATCGTCCGGCCAGGCCTGTCGCCGGTGAGCTCCTCCCGTGTCACCAGGAAGCCGCGCTGCCGACCTCCGGTCACCGCCGAGAGCCACGTTGTCCATTAATGGCCGTTTTAGAGTTTTCGTCACCAGCGACGATTCCGGCCGTTTCAAGTTGCGTTCTTAGGCTCGTTGGGTTCGTTTCATCGCAAGGATTGTCAAGGTAGATATTTCACGATCCCATTTTGTCTAGATTGAAAGTTGCCATTTTTGGGTGTTTTTGAGTTTCGAATTTTAGTTTTTAATCTGATCGTTAGATTTCGTTTTTGTTGTCATTTTTGGAATGTACTCAGAAAATGGAGTAGTTTGATATATATATATATATTGTGTTGTTTGATGATCGGCACAAAAATTGAGATCGGACGGTCGAGATTTTTTCTCGTTTTGCATGCCACCAGTCTGGTGTAGGCCCGGACCCAAATTGGACAAGTCATATGTCTAACCTAGCTATTTTGGGTGCTATAAATTTAGTGAAAAAGTCCGTTTGTGGAATTGAAACTCCGGTGAGAAGTTGATTTTTCGTAAAAGGACGATCAAGGGCGTGGGATTAGTTCCCGACCCTCCGAGTGATCGTCCAATGACACCTTAAGCATCTAATAGCGTGGTATCGCTATTCTAGTAAGGTAGGGATTTGGTTACCTCTCTTTTACGTCATTTTGAATAAAATTTATTTTCTGCAACATATGAAAACAAATGTGATTTTAGAACTTTTAAATATCTGTGATGGAATTGAATGGTATGATTTATATATATTGGATTGCTCTGGGATTTTTCTGAGTGCATGTTATTTTTGGATATGTTAAAATAGAGCCGTTATGCTGCCTATTTTTCTACAACATTTAATTAATTATTTTATTAAAAACCAGAGCATCATTTGAAGTTAAATTACTGCATGGCTACTTTTACACATCAGTTCAGAGTACACATGTCATAGGATCACACATGAGTCTCAGGCTAGCATCATGGGGTTTTTACAGTGTGGTGCTGCGGCCCCACCGATGGTGAGAGTCCGTGAAACGGTGCGGGATTTTTCTTCTGATTACCTTCCTATTTGGCAGGCGTAAGCAATGCGGTTGCCCCTCTAGGTTTGGTAGGCGACACACAGGTATCCCTCCGGTTATGGGCTAGGTGTCAAGCAGATTGTATGGCACACGTAGTGCCAACACCCTGATTTCCATTGATGAGAGGTGGTAAACTCATGGGTATGGGTGGATTTGTGTCATGTGTTTGTGGACTGATTAGTTTCGAGATATTATGTTTTCCGTACCTCTATATATATGTATGTGCATATGGACTTTCAGTTTTGGATATTTTTATGAATATATGCACATATAGTTTTACAAAGTTATTTTGGATTAAACTAACCATGCAGGTGCTTTCCATCGCGAAAAGGTTTTAATTGAGGTAACAGCTTTCCTACTAAGCTTTCAAGCTCACCCCTTCTCTTCTTCCCCCCCTTTCAGGTGATCACTCATTCGAGTCAGTTATCTCAATGGCTAGGCACGTCGTTTGGCTTAGGCTTGTGGTCTTATTCCTCCTTGGGTAGGTACTTTTCTTTGTCTCACTCTTTTTCTATGTCTAACTATTTACCTAAGTTCATTGGATCTACTAAGTGAATGTATCAGGAGGTATTTATTACTCTTTGAGGATTTGGTATATATATATATATATATAGGACCCTATAGTTTCCGAAGAGCATATTTTTTAAGTTTTAAGTGTTTGGAATTTTGGATTAATTCTGTAAATCAATTTTTGGACTTTCCGACTCAAGATTTACGAACTTTATTTTAATCAACGCTAAAATTTTTATCAAATCAAGTTTTCGTACAAATTAATTATGTTTCATTAAATTTTAATTGGCATATCTCTCTTAATAAATTAAACTAAAGATGCATTCCCTTTTTATAGAAATTCTAATGAGTCAAGGACTAAAATGAAATATCTAAGTACTAGGTTTTCTCGGAATTTTGTAAAATTCCTTACTTATATTAATTTACACTCAAAATTACTAAAAAGTTACGGCCTAGGATTTTGGGTTGTGACATATATTGTGCTGCTCTCAGATTTTTCTAAATGTAGGTTATTTTTGAGTATATCAAAAATAGGGATGCTATGTTTCCCATTTTTTTATAAAACCTAATATACTTATTTTATTAAAAAGCGAGAGCGAGACTATTTTTAGACTTCAGTTCTATATTATACATGCCGTAAGATCATACATGAGTACCGTATTAGCATCGTGGGTTTATAGTGTGGCGCTGTATGCCCCACCGTCAGTATAGAGTCTATAAACTCATGCGGGATTTATTTCTTCAGATTACCTCCCTATTTGTTAGGTATATGCAACTCAGCTGTCTGTCTAGATTTAGTAGGTAACACATGGATGTCAGCTCCGTGTATGGATTTTGGTGTTAGATAGGCCGTTAAGTACGCTTAGTGCCATCATCCTGGATTTCTATAGATGAGAGGATGTAAGCTCATAGGTATGCATTAATTTGTGTAATGTGCATATAAATTGAATGGTTTTGATTATATTATTCTATATATATAGATATGGATTGCTGATATTGAACTATTACATATGTATGTTTTGAATTTAAATTAGCCATGTAGGAGCTTTCCATCATTAAAATATTTTCCATGGAGGTAATTTTTTCCCTACTGAGCATTTCATAATCACACCCTACCTTCCTTCCTTAGGTAGTATTCAATGTAACTTGGGTGATCCAGAGGATTAAGAGGCTATCTCTGACTGTAGTTGATTGTCTTGGTAATACTACAAGTTTGTTGTAGTAGTGTTTGGATTTTTTAGTAACATTGAACCAAGATTACTACTTTTTATTAAGTCTGTGAACTTACGTATGCTATTTTGGTTCCGATACTTGTGGTGGATGATAATGATGTTTGGACTTAAATTTAATTTATACTTTTCAATTACTATATGAATCGTAGGAGAGGTTCACACGATAAAATTCTAAATATTTTATTTAAATTAATGGACTATTTCATAAAAGTGAAACTTTTAAGACCATTTTTAAATAAATCAAGGAATTTTCTATCTTAATAAAATTCAATTTCTGCTACTGGTCTAGATTTTAGATCGTTACAAGAATAAAATGCACATATGTCACTAATATAAAATACTATGTAATCATACTATTATTGGCTTATTATGTATGTACGAACCTTGGTCGTGTCAAAAATTATCACAGGAAAACAAAGTTTCATGGTTTAATACTTGTATTAGGTTACATTTAAGTCAATTCATAATAAGTTATCGTTATAAAAAACTAGTTAATTAAAAGGGGATGGAGAGTAAAAATAATTACAGTGACAATAGAACCACTCTTGAGTTATTAGTTATGGAGAAATTAATATTAAAAAGGTAATTTCACTGATTAGGAAAAAGATGCAATGATAATACTGGCCCTATAGTGCGAGACTCATTTAAGCTTATGTCAATACATTAAATGCTTATTGTTTGTTAGTTAGACTAAGGGACAATTTGGTATTGTTATGTTGTAATATAGTTGTCTGCATCCTCACTGTGCTATGAGTAAGAAATAGCTGTGGAAAAAAAAAATTTAAGTGTTCGGTAAATTTAGTTTACAAAATTATTGTACCTAATATTTGGTAAATTATAAATTATGTATGCTATAAAATATTGTTTTAGATAAATTATATTATGACAGTAGAATCAATTTTGAAAAGCAATTCATACCATATTTCTCAAAAATTCTACTCAAAATAATAGTTACATAGTAACATTTATAATCTGTTGATAAAAAACAGTAACTCACCAAACGCCTCATCTTCCCTCTTTTTTCTCTAACCACTTTGAAAAGCTAAAATTAGAATTTGGAAACAATCTCAAAAAAAGCCCAAGATCCTCTGTCCAGAGTTGGGTATTAATCTAATTCTTATCCAGCTAGCCTATAGAAAAGAGCCTCGTTATTACTAAGTGTTAATTAACAATGAGCCATGGGAACTAATACCTGTTGGAAATAGGAGGTTTTTAAGGCTAGAAATGCTAGAAAAGCTAAGGAAGAAACTAGAGAGAATTTTGGTAGAAGAGAAGAATTTGTATTATTACTTGAATTGTTTCTATTTTACTTGATACAAAATGGGGGGAGGAGCACTCTATTTATACTACTCCAAGGATGATTCTAGATACTCCATGTAACCTCTATCACCTAATTAATTATACAAAATACAAGAGTAATCTAGCAAATACAAGAATACTCTAGAAACTTGGATATTAAACTATGGACTATTAGACACACATACAACCAAAATAAGCCCAACTCACAATATAAGCCTAAACAACTAAATTATGGCTCAATGGGTCACAAAATAGGTTTATTTCTAATACTCCCCCTTAAACTTGATTTGTGACACCTAGTAAATTTCTTAACTTAAGAAAATCTTCTTGCTTGAGTGGTTTGGTGAAAATATCTGCCACTTGGTCTTGAGTCTTCACATACTTTAGTTGTACATCCTTTCTTACAACACATTCCCTTATATAATGGTAGTGAGTGTCGATGTGCTTGCTTCTATCATGGAAGACGGGATTCTTCGCTAAAGCAATTGATGATTTATTGTCAACATAGATCTTAGTGGGTTCATTTTGTGGAATGCATAATTTCTTCAACAAATTTCCTAGCCAAATTGCATGACAGACACCTGATGCAGCTGCAACATACTCTACTTCACAACTTGAAAGTGTGACGATTGGTTGCTTCTTAGACATCTATGTGAAAGCAGTGTCTCCCATGAAGAATATAAAACCACTTGTACTCTTTCGATCATCTAAGTCTCCACTCCAATCATTGTCACTATAACCCACAAGATTATAGTTTTTCGATGATGAATATCGTAAGCCAAAGTTAGTTGTACCTTTAATATATCGAAGGATTCTTTTGGCAACTTTCAAGTGAGTGATTGTTGGAGATTCAATGTAACGACTGACTAGGCCCACAGCATAGAGAATGTCAGGTCTAGTGCAAGTCAGGTAGCGCAAACTTCCAACTAAGCTCTTATAGAGTGTTGGATCCACTCTTTCTCCTTCATCATGCTTTGATAGCTTGACTCCACATTCGATCGGTGTATTGACAGCCTTGAAATCATTCATCTTGAACTTCTTGATGATCTCCTTAGCATAGCCTTCTTTTGAAATGAAAATTCCATCTTCTTGTTGCTTTACTTCTATGCCAAGATAGTAACACATGAGTCCGATGTCAGTCATCTCGAACTCTTCTGTCTCTTAAACTCTTCAAACATGGATGGATTACTCCCCTTGAAGATCAGATCATCGACATAGAGGCACACGATCAAGATATTTCTATCTTTTACTTTGATGTACAACGTATGCTCATAAGGACATTTAATGAAGTTGTTATCTTGGAAGTACTTGTCGATGCGGCTATTCCATGCTCTTGGTGCTTGCTTTAACCTATAAAAAGCCTTCTTCAACTTTAGGATCTCATCTTCTTGTCCCTTAATCTCATACCCAGATGGTTGCTTTATATAGACTTTTTCTTCAAGGACTCTATTTAAGAAAGCAGACTTGACATCCATTTGATAAATTTTCCATTTATTTTGAGCAGCCAATGAGATGATCAATCATACTGTTTCTAGACGGGCGATAGGAGCAAATACCTCATCATAGTCTATGCTGGGTCTTTGACTGTATCTTTTCACGACCAATCTTATCTTATATCTCTCCACTTCTCCTTTAGCATTCTTTTTAGCCTTGTAAACCCATTTCACGCCGATTGCTTTATGCTCTTTTGGAAGTATAGCAAGCTCCTATGTATCATTCTTTGTGATCACTTTTATTTCTTCATCTATCATAGCTCACCACTCTTTACTTTGTGGAGCTTCATCAAAGCTTAATGGTTCACAATCAGAAAGGAGGCAAAAGAGAGTCAGGTCATTTTGATTCTCAGTCACCTCATATATCTCTTGTAAACTCCTTAATCTTGGTATCCTTTCACTTGAACTACTGCTTGAAGACGATCCTGATATTGTTTCTTGATGAGTGCTTGCCATTGGTGAAGTAGGTAGGGTGACAGGCTCTTGTAGTTCTTCTCTTACTTGCTCTATTCTTTGTTGCTCGCTTTCTTCTTCAATGTATGGTAGGAAGTCGTAATTTCCCTCTTATGTGTGCCATTCCCAGGTGCTTTCTTCGTCAAACTCCACATCACGACTAATAATAGTTTTGCCATTGCTTGGATTATAGAGCTTGTAGCCTTTTGAGTTAGAGTCGTAGCCGATGAAGACAAACTTTTCACTTTTATCATCGAGCTTGGTTCTCTTTTCATCAGGTACATGAGTATAAGCTATGCTTCCAAACACTTTTAGGTGAGAGATTCCAGGCTTTCTTCTACTCCAAGCTTCTGTGGCGTCTTTCCCCATACACTTCTTGTTGCAGAGTGATGTGACAAGTAAACTGCACAAGTTACAGCTTCAGCTAAAAACTCCTTTGGCATTCCTTTGCTCTTGAGCATGCTTCTGGCTATGTCTAAGATTATTCTATTCTTCTTTTCTACGACACCATTCTGTTGGGGAGATCTTGGTACTGTTAAAGGATGGCGAATACCGTTGTCTTCACAATACTTCTGAAACATGTGGGATGTGAATTCTCCTCCTCTATCAGATCTCATTGCCTTGATACTTCGACCACTTTCGTTTTCAACAAGTGCCTTGAACTTCTTGAATTTTTCGAACACTTCCGATTTCTCCTTCAAGAAATACACCCAGGTCTTTCTTGAAAAATCATCAATAAAGAGGAGAAAGTAATTACTCTTACCGAGAGAACTTGGTCTTATTGGACCACACACGTCGGTATGTATGAGCTCAAGTGGTTTATGGGCCCCGGAACTCGATTCTCTTGGAAAGCTTTTTATGAATTGCTTTCCTAATAAGCATCCTTCACATAATTGGTCAGGTCGACTGATAAAAGATAGACCTCGAACCATCTCCTTCTTTGCTAGTAATTCTAGGTCGCCAAAATTGAGATGCCCAAACCTTAGGTACCGAAACCATGATGAATCTTTGTAGCAAGCCTTTAGACATTTTGCTACGTCATTTTGAATATGTAACAAGAACATTCTATTTCTTGTCATTGGCACTTTGGTGATTAACTTGTTTCTATTGTCTCTTAAAGAAAGACTATTTTCTTTCATGTGAATATCAGTCTTTCTCTAAGAGTTGGCCAGGACTTAAGATATTACTCTTCATGTTAGGCACGTAGTAAACGTTTGGAATAAAATGATGTTCTCCATTTCTCAAGCGTATGAGAATTTTACCTTTGCCCTTTACTGCTGCCTTGGAATTATCTCCAAATGAAACATTCCCAGTCACCGACTCGTCAAGCTCTACAAATATATCTCTTCTTCCACACATATGATTGCTTGCTCCGCTGTCAAGATACCATATATTTTCTTGGTACACATTGGTCTCCTTGCATGCTAACAAAAACACATCTTCCTCTTGACTTTTATCTTCGGCATAGTTGGCTCTTTCTTACACCTTCCTTGGAGCTCTACATTCGGAAGCATAATGACCATATCTCTGATAGTTGTGACACTTGATTTGGGACTTGTCATGCCAACGTCGTGGGTTACCACTTCCACGACCTCTTGTCAAACTTTCTTGTCTATCTTTATTTTCATAATTATTGTTGAAGCATCCTCTTCCTCCTCTTCCACGTCCATGACCTTGGCCACGACCTTTTCCACGTCCTCTTCCATTACCGGAATCTTCTCCTTTTTCTTGGAGTTAAGTCTTAAGGAGCTGCTCATTGAAATTTTGCATCTTCTTTTTCTTTTTTTCGTGGGTTTGCAAGGAACCCAAGAGTTGTTCTATCGCTATGACTCCTACGTCTTTGGTTTCTTCAATGACAGTAACAATATTCTCGAATTTAGGATCTAACGATAGAAAAATCTTTTCCATGATCGTAACATTTTCTAGTTTCTCACTATTTCTCTTCATTTGATTGGAAATGGTTAGAACTCTAGAAAAATAGTCAGAAACTGACTCAATCTCTGTCATATATAATAAATCAAACTCTCCTCTTAGAGTTTGAAGACGGACCTTTTTGACCTTTTCTTCTCCCTTGTATGAAATTTGAAGTTTCTCCCATGCTTCTTTAGCGGAGGTTGCACTTAAGATTTTCTCAAACCCATCATCATCTAAGCCCTGGTAGATGAGGAAGAGAGCTTTTTTGTCTCTTTTTTTTGTATCTTTTAAACTATCCTTCTGTGTTGAAGATAGTGTTGCCTCATCACTTGGCTCTTCGTAGCCTTTCTCTACTACTTCCCAAATATCATGTGCTCCAAGGAGGACTTTCATTTTGATAGTCCAATTATTAAAGTTGTTGCCTTGAAGTGGTGGAACTTGAAGAGATACTAGACTGCCAGTAGTTATAACTCTTAACAGAGTGAGTTTTTGGAAATTTCGACTACATAGATAGATCCAGAACGTCGAAAAAACCTTAAGATTGACTTGTATATCGACTTGGTCAAAGTCAACACTTAGTTAACAGTCAACGCCAATCAACAGGTTGGTCAATGACGCGGTCAACGGCTCTGATGGCTTAGTCAATGACGTGGTCAAACGGCTCTGATGGCTTAGTCAACGGCTCTGACGACTCTGACTCGGCTCAACTAAGTGAGTTTACTCAGTTTGTGCCAGTAAACTTCTGACGACTCGATCTGACTCGTTTGGACTCCGATTGGGCGGATTCTTGCGCCAACATGTTCGTCTCGTCGAGCTCTTCGATTTGATATATAATAGTAGTATGTTTAGAATAAATGACTAATACTCTCAATCTGAAGAATTCTTTTCTGATATGGAAGATCAGTCAAAGCTGCAACCACAAGCATACTTAGAATTTTAAGAGAACTCACAAGCTTATTCTGATACTACTTTGTTGGAAATAGGAGGTTTTTAAGGCTAGAAATGCTAGAAAGGCTAGAAAGGCTAAGGAAGAAACTAGAGAGAATTTTGGTGGAAGAGAAGAACTTGTATTATTACTTGAATTGTTTCTATTTTGTTTGATACAAAATGAGGGGAGGAGCACTCTATTTATACTACTCCAAAGATGATTCTAGATACTCCATGTAACCTCCACCAACTAATTAATTATACAAAATACAAGAGTAATCTAGCAAATATAAGAATATTCTAGAAATTTGGATATTAAACTATGGGCTATTAGACACACACACCACCAAAATAAGCCCAACTAACAATATAAGTCCAAACAACTAAATTATGGCTGAATGGGTCACAAAATAGATTTATTTCTAACAATGCCCACCTGTTTTGTCTTCAAACAATTTATTAGCGCTAGCGCATGTTCAAGCTCTAACGAGGGATATCCTGTTCTCTCCTAATGGTCGGATTATATTTTATTTCATTTAATTTTTCTCAGTACTCCTTTCTCTTGAATGAGTGTAGATTTCGATCTCTATGATCGTTTTGTCCAACTTTTTAGTTACTATATGTATACGGGCTTAGTTTTAAGATATGGGAATAATACACATTAAAGAACATTGATCTTGATAGAAAACTTGTCTCCAAAATTTTCAGAAGAGCGACTAGGGTGGTTTTTGCTGGAAAGTTTATTGACTTATAATTATAATTTTCCATTTTCAAAGTCGGATGCATTGATATTCATTTAAGATTTCATTTAGGGCATAGTCTATCTTAATGTATTTTGCTTATCTTTTTTTTTTCGTTTTTTTTTTTTCGTAATGTCGTGGGTAATCACGTGTTATGTTTCTGTTGATACGTCATGTGATTTCCTTAAGTTTATTTAATTTAAGAGTGGTTGATGAACTTGTAATTACTTTAGTTTGAGAACATCTCTTCTTTTTCTATAGGAATCTGTTATTGCAAAGTTTCTACTTTTTTAATATATAACAGGTTTGCTTATCTAAAAAAAATAATAATAAATTTTAAAAAAAATCTTCAGGAGTATTTTGCAGGGCGTTCTTTTTTCCTTCTTTGGGCTTGTATTAATTCGTTCGGAGAATTTAACCTACTTTCTAATATCATTTCCTCACAAAAATAGATTACACGTAAAGCTTTTCAATGCCAAATATTTTCTATTCTTTAAAAGATCAGATGTGTGACGCAGAGAAAGTACTGATATTGACTTATTTCGTTTCCTGACTTTGAGACTATTTTACTAGTTTTCTAAAGAAAAAATCGTTCCATAGTAAAATAAATAAATAAAAGAAAAATATTATTATACTTTTGGGGAACACAAATAATTTTAGTGTACCGTTAAGATTATAGGTAAGCACACAAGTACAACATTGGCTAGTGCTAGCACACTAGCTATCATTCCTCTTATAATAACTCCTATAGGAGAACATGCTCCGCGCACAAACGTATATCATTTAAACTTCTATCATATATAACAACTCTAATATATTGTCACGCATGTGATGTGTGACCATAGATAAGTTACTCTTGGGGTCCCGTCACCTTTATTTATTCAGACCATACAAGGCACGTATACCTCGAATATCATCAGCATGAAGATTCCTCTTCGTCGTCCCGTAGCTGAATTTCGAATACATGATCGCATCCGGAACGGTGTCGTCGTGACCCAGCCCTAGAAGATGACCGATCTCATATACTGCCACCGATTCCAAGTCGACCTGGTCGGGCCCCGGGTTCTCACTCCAAAATTCCTGGGCGTCGAAATGGAAGTACCCCACAGTCGGCGCGAATGCATGGGCTAAAGTCCCTCCAGGGCCATCGAAGTTGGCGCCGTCGCCATGGTCGCCGCTGTGGAACCCGATCTCGATATCGGCCGCGGCGTTCGGATGAACTTCTTGGAAAGTAAAATGGCTCACTTGTGCCCATTTCTGGAAAGCTCGGGCGCAGATGGACCTTATGTTCGCAGTGCCGGGGACGGAGACGCTCGAGCGAAAGCGATACGTCAGTTGGGATTTTCGCCAACGAGGATTTCCTCGGAAAAACTGGTAGTGAGAGACGGCATGGATGAGCTTGCGGTTGTGGTGACCATGGTGGTGAGTTTTGTTGGTTATATCTGGAACTCCACATCTAGGCATAGTCATTTCCTTCACGGTTTCTGGGTCTAGGGTTCCGGTGACTTTGAGGTGGTACTGCTGTTGGTAGGATTTGACGGCGGACTCTAAAGCGTCGTCGTAGACGTCATCGTTGGCGTGGTTAATGTGATTGTGGTGTTTGACGGCGTTGTAGTTCAAGTAGCCGAATGTCTTCAAATATTGCTTGAGTTGGTGGACCCCAGAGACGTTTTGGCCCTTGTGACATCCCTTCAAGTGTTCGATGAACTCGAAGGCATCATGTTTTGATTCAGTTGTGTCTATAGAGTGCATCACTAGGAGCAGCAATATTGCTCCCAAAAGTTGAATTTTTGGGGCCATTACTGATGAATTGATGTGTTAGGATAGAGAGAAAATTATATATATCGAGGTTTGGTTATGCGTTATGTTACTCTTTTGCATGCGTCTATATATAGACAGTTAATGTAACGAGCTTATAACTAGAGCTTGGCTTGTTTGACGCAACGAAATCGTGGCTTGTTTGACGGAACGAATTCGTTCTTGTACTTCCAAAATCGTCTAAAGTCAATAGCCAGGAGTGGGTCATGCACTAACTAATTGCAATTTTTCCATTCCTTGCTTGAACGTTTTTTATTTTTGTCTTGCCTAATTTTACGTCGGTCATCCACTAGTTAATTGCAATTTTCCATTCCATGTTTGACCGTTTAATTAGAAAAAATGATACGTATAGATATATATAAGTAAAACAAAATACTTACTGGATTAATCCTAGTTTAGTTGATCTATGATTTTAGAGAGTGTGTGGAGTTTGAATCCTAGCTAGGTAGGCCAGTTATGCATTAATTTTGTAATAGAAGTGCAATATATTATGGATGTATATATGGTATTACACGTATAGAGTATTTATAGGCAAAAATAAACTAATTATTCTTTACATTTATTAATCTACTTACCTCTATAAAATGTTTTTCTTTTTACTTCACCAATTCAACTACTGATCAATATGGGACAGAATTCAGACTACCTATATATACATACGTCGCCTAAATATTGCTGGGGGCCCAAAAACTTCTTTAATTTACAAAGAGATTCCCATAATTTGAATAGTGCTTGGGATAGACTGATTTTCTCAGAACGTGTAGCGAGTTCAAGGAACGAAAAAATCAATAATCCTTATAATTAAAGATCGTGAAAAACCTCCATAAGAACTAGTCAAAAAGAGTTTTTTTTTCTCTCTTTATTAGCCCTAGCTAGGGGGAAGTCACGGAGTTCTTGGCATTATGCAGAGTAAAGTCTAATAAACGGAAGCAGATATTTTTGTCAAAGTTAGAAATTTGTGCGTAGGGCAAGACCATGAATAATAACATGTAGAAATAACGTGCCTGCAAGACCCTCTGGAAGAACAGAATTAGACCTAATTAATCGGTCTAAGATTGCCCCGTTCAACATGGCAAACCTACGTAGTCAGTTCGTATGTACTTCCATGCGCGACGCTGTATAGTATGTACACAGCTAGAACCGAGGCAAGAGATCCTAGAACCAGAATCAAAATCACAATCAACTCTAGTAATGTCTCTACAAAATATAATAAATGACCCAATATCAATACATGCACTTGGGGGCACTTTTACCATTTTAGTCATTTTTCCTTGCATGTACAATTTGATAATAATTTTCGGGAGCCAATTTAATTAATGAATACATCATTTGCAAATGAATATAGAAACTGATCAAGAGTACAGATCACTTTATAGTTTAGCTCAGTTCCACCTTTAGCATTAATTCTCTTGCGTGATGTTTAATCTAAGTACTCGTTATACTATGACTTAAAAATGACATGTAACTCTTAAAGTGATGGCGTCATGAGTCATGACTATCACTCCTACAGAAAACATTTTCTATGTCATTTATAGAGCGATGTAATAGAAAAATCATGCTATTCCATAAACAATGTAGAAACAAGTGATGTGGTAACCTCACATCATTCCACATCGCTTTCAATCACATCATTCCACATCACTTTGAAAGCGATGTGATATATATATACTAGTCTACTATGTTGCTTATATAGAAAACGAGGTGGTATATTGGTCTATCACGTTACTTGTATAGAAAGTGGCGTGGTAGGCTAAAATATCTGACAAACTATCAGTTATTAGGGTCATATCACGTCACTTTTGAGAAGATACCATGTCACTTCCCTAGAAAGCGAAGTGGTATGTACACATACCACATCGTTTTTTAGGAAGCGACGTGATATGTGTCGTCTTCTTCCTTGCGTGCTTGTCCGTATGTAGGTTACAACCTTCTAAAAAATCTTAAGCATCCTATAGATCTCCTTATAAATCAAACGAATGATATACGTACTTTACACTACCTCTACGAGCTAAATGCCAAATCTCGACTTTGAGATCTATTGCTCAAACCCTTATAGTGTCGCTTTCCTCCTCCCTTGCCTCCTTTTTCATGCCCCAGTATTATAGATGATGGTTGAAAACCTCAAAAATCTGGATCTAAAAGATCAAAAAAGACTATTATATAAATTTTTAAAGACCTAAAAATTGAAGAAACTGAAATAAGAGAGAGAGAGGTACCTAAAATTCGAAGTGGATAGAGTTTGAATGAGAAGGTATGAAAATTATGGGTTTGTTCTAATTGGAGTTAGGGGATGATCTGGTGGAGTTGATGGTTTTGAATATGGATGGTCATGATAGAGTATTTTTTATAGGTAAGGATCCATCAAGTGGCTAGTATAAGCCTTTACCACGTCACTTTTGCAGAAAATGACGTGGTATTAAATAAAATAATATACTATGTCATTTTCTACAGAAGTGATATAGTAAGTGACTTAACCACTTCATTCGTTACATAAATGGTATGGTACGTATGACTGATCAGACTAATACTACTAAGCAAAGCTTGCATATTTTACCACAAAACGAGCTGGTATCATCTTGCCTATCTTCTCAAAAGATCGACATAAACTTAGTAGAAAAATTAATTCGTTAAGTTGAACTGGATCAAATTCAAGAGCAAATAAATTGCCATCTTGAGAGAATTTGAGTTTTAACTAAAGATTAATCGAGGTAGGTGCTTCAAGCAAAAAAAAAAAATCAAGGTAGGTAATTATGAGGATAACCATCTATTAACTAAATTACTAAGTTCACTACAAAAAATTAATGACACATTTAATGGCAACACCTCTAGTGACGACATTCAAATTGTTACTGCTAATTAATTATTATAACCATCTTGAAAAGGCAAAATCTATTGGTATATAGATGTTGCAACATTATTGTCTGTTTTGGTAAATAGTAAATCTGTCTCAATATTGCATCGAGTGGAATATTGGACCTAATATTTTTGAACATATTCGATAAAATTTTTAGTTCTCATCTGATTGATTGAGTGTAATTTACTGAGAAATAGTTTTGTGATTAACATTGTCCTTAATTGCAAGATATATAATTCTCAATATTATTTTCTCTTTTGGGCATGATTAATGAAGCTTGATTATTTTGTGATTGTATAAATCAAACGAAAATTATTCATATCCGATCTTAATCTTTTCAGATTATTTTTTCGACATTGTTTCATCTGATTGTATTGTCAGCTTGATTGTTTATTTGGAAACAATCTTGTAATATGAAATGTAAAAGTCTATTTCTTAAGATATTACATGGTTCTCATTTCCATATTTATTTCTAGTTAATTCTTGTTGTGTTTGCACATTTTTATTGTATTGATTTACTAATTCAATGTTCAGAATCAACATTTTTCTTCTAGAAGGTTATAACTGAGCTATTCTAAACAGAATAAATGTTGTAACATCTAAGTAGAATCAACTATATTAATTTCATATCAATCTTATTTACGATTTTGATATCTTTGACTAATAATTTTGCCTTCCAATCAATATTTTATGTGATTGAAAGTTGTCTTGCAAATTGTCTAATCATGGCAAGCCTCAGACACTATAAATAGGAGTCTAGAATAAAGTCCTAGCATACTTTATATATTTTGCCGTTAGTGCAATTGTGAAAAATCTATCTACTTTATGTTCTTCGATTAAGAAGGATCTCTAGTCATTAGAGTGTTTTGGGAGGAGTACGTTATGTCTTCGAGAGAAAGCTGGTTTTGAGAAATCTGAAAGGAGTTTAGAGGGTTGCAATCACATCAAGTCGATGGAAGCTTACTAGATGAATTGGTGAAGGAATACTGGCAAGTTACAATATTTAAAAAAGGGAGTCTTTTAAGTTGTATAAATAAGTGTTTGGACACATTATTGATCTTCACTAATACATTTATTCTTTGGGTATGACCCATTGGATATAGACTATTGGGAGATAGTTGAACTAAATAAAAGTACATTATGTCATTTTTTTACTTTAAGTTTATTTTTGCACTACCATCTCACATAATTAATTGGCAAAATTAAATATATTCAGTAAGAAAATAAAAACAATCCTAATAATTGGTATTAAAAAGGTCACTAATGTCTTGTTTTGTGAGATTTTGTGGATTTTTTATCATACATTTTAGGTATATCATTTCTTGCTGAAGGTGGGTCAATTTCACACCCTTACTATTTGATAAAACCAATCACTCTTATTGGAAGACATGGATGAATGCATTCGTCAAATTACTTACAAAAAAAATCATGGAGACTTGTTCTTGCTGATTGTAGTCCTCCAACTACTAAAGATGATTTAAAAATGCTTATTCCTAACCACAAACTTAATTGGTTATCCGAGGATCACAAACTTGCTAATTACAACTCTAAGACTCTACATGCCATTCCTAATGGAGTTAATACAACTCGAATCAAAATAATTGCGAATTATGAATCTGCTAAAGAGGCATGGGACATCCTACAAACTTATTTTAGAGTTAACCTCTATATTTGAGGAATTAAAAATGAGAGAAGATGAAACCTTGTATGAATATTTTACTATGTTTTATAATATTTCTAATGAGTCTTTTGCTCTTGAAAAACATTTTTCTGATACAAAGATGGTTAGAAAAATAGTTCATTCTTTGTTTGACAGTTTTCAATTAAAAATTGAGGTAATAGAAAATAGCCAAAATCTTGACACCATGAAAGTTGAGGAGCAGATGGGTTCTTTGCAGACATATGAGATGAATATCAAGCAAAAGAAGAAAGACAAGACCATTGCCCTTAAAATAGTCTCCAAATCGGTTGTAAGTAAAGAAGGAGATGTTGATGATAAGCTTGTTCTACTAACTAAAAACTTCAACAAGTTTATAAAGAAAATGATTAAATAGTCAAAAGGTGGCGACTCGAATAAAGGTGAGTCCACTCATCCTAAATTTGATATTTCTAAAGATAAAAAGAAAGGTTTTTAGAGTAAGGAGTATAAGAGGTATGGTCACATATAAGCTGAATATGTCAACACCCTAAAGAAAATATATAAGGCTATGACTACCTCTTGGAATGATGAAGAGTGTGAAGGTAGCCAAGAAGAAGAAGAAATACATGTAAGTAATTATGTCACTTTTGGTATTTCATTGGTTTCAGATGATGTATGTTTTATGCTGAGTTCTGTAGGTAATGTTGTAATACCATTTAAATCTGGCAGTCATATTGCAATATCAGTAACAAACAATGTACGATTCTGATAGCGATAAATCTAAACTAGACGAAGAATCTATCTAAAGATCCTATGAGAATATGTATTGTCAATAAATTAAAGTTGTTGAATAGAATAGGTCCCTTGAGGGAAGGGTTTCTATACTCATTCAATACAAGGAGAATTTGTAGACAAATACAGAGGAAATTAGAAACTTTATTGGCTAAAAAAGAGATAAAGATAAAAGAGGTTCATCCGAGCTTACAAGGACTCAAAAAGACTTAAAAACGCCAAATTTTTGAACCATGCGAAACTAGATCATATTATGTCTCTTGGAAAATCTAGGTCAGAATATTCAGATTTTGGATTTAAAAGTGAGAACTCAAATTCAAAAACTATTTTTATTATGAGATTTTTTTTCTAACTCAGTTGTAGGAACTAGTACTGATGTTGTAACACATAACAAGTCATCTGTAGCAATATTAGTCTCTAGAAATCATACTGATATTGCAACACAAAGATTTCCAATTGCAACACACAATAGACTAGCAAGTTTTAATTCGACAACAAAGCATGGTAAGTTTATATTAACTTATTATTTTTGTAGTGTTAAAGGTCATATCAGACCTTATGCTTTATCATAAAGAATTTTTTGGGAAATAGTTATTATTCACAAGAGATTCTATTTAAAAGAAAAACACCAAAGAAAAAAATTGATTCGTCAAATAAAATAAGTAAAGCTTGTATTAGAAAAGTCTGAGTTAAATTGTTTTGGATCTTTTACTTGTTTTAGAATATGTGTTACTCATGATTGATATTTCGATAATAGATTATGTTCCAAGTATATGACAAGTAACAAGTCTATACTTATGAACTATAAGGAAGATACCAGACGTGATGTTGCAAAATGGAGAGTTCTCAGTAGAGGAACTCTTAATGTTAAAAGGTTTCCCAAATTCAAAAATATCTTTTATGTTGAGGGACTTATAGTTAATTTGATTAGTATGAGTTAAATTTGTGACTTGAGTTTTAATGCTAATTTCACATGTGATAAATATGTATAGTATTAGACGAATATGAGAAATCAGTTTTAAAAGGACTTCAATCCAAAGACAATTATTATATTTTAACAAAACTACATTCATATAATAATGCATCTATGAATGAATCTAACTTATGATATAAAAAGTTAGGGAATTTAAATTTTAAAATGTTGAAAAGACTTGTAAATGCAGATATATTTTATAGCTTATCAAAACTTGGAAAAAAAATCACAAGGAGTATATAAACTCTATTAGTTAGGCAAACAGGTAAGAATAATACATAAAGTTGTACAAAATTTTACAACATCAAAATTATTGGAACTACTTCACATAGATCTCATGTTGGTATTCATGGGAATAAAATTTCAAAAAATATTTTTATAAAATCATTTTCAAAAATATTATACTTTTGTAAAATCTAGAAACACAACAGAATTAGTCGTTTAAAATTTTTCTCTTTATAAAATATTTCGAATTACGATCTAACATAAATTAACTCTTGATGTAGAAAATAATAATATTTGAATTTGCTCGACAGCCTTCTTATATTCCTGTCTATTCTGGAAGTTGTTCGATTGATCTAGTAGGTAGTTACCTTCTTGATTCCTAACAAAAAGATCTATAGATGAATAAGAAGATAATCTTCTATAACCGACTTCTCCAAGAAGGCCAAAACACCAAGGATGATGAACCCTAGTGTGGGTCGATTTTCTCTACTCTACCATTCTCTCTGTTTTTCGTGTGGCACTCTCCTGAAAACAGTGTTTTACATGTAACACTTGTAAGTAGTAGCTAGAGAACTTTTGTCTTAACTACAGAGAGATTAGTAAACTCTAATGGGCTTATTGGGCTTGTTGGGCTCAATTGATCATCAAATAACTATTGAATTTTAATTTGAGCTAGACAGAGGACTAGATAGAATAATAAAGCCCAAGTTCTAATGGACTATCTACCCACAATTATAATTAATTCATAATTATGATTGGACCATATCCATTAATATTGGGGCACACCACTATAAACCCAATATTAAACTCTTAGACTAAATGACATTTATTTTCTATGAAACTTATTATCAAATAATTAGCTCAATCCATTTAGCATATACTATACTTATAGATGTACCCCTAATACAATATCATACTAACACGGTGAAATTACCATATTACTTTTCTAGTATATATTTATCTTTAAGTTGCTATTTTTTATCCAACGGATAATAGTTGACTACAGTGTTTGCATCTACTTATACCAACATAGTCAAATTTACATAGTAAAACTAGAGTCCTGGTTTATATTCTCCAAATATTAGAAAAAAACCAAAGTGACATTATATGCATGGTGTCTATCATGAAAAATATTCGACATATTTCATACACCTTATCTTCTAAGATATCAAAGTTTGAACCTGTAACACCACTAGATCTTGCCTAAAAGTGCTAACTTGAAGGTACTTTTGGGCTCATAGACCACCACTTAAATACCCATGATTTTTCCAAAGTATACCCATTGTGAGACTTAGGGCATTACAATCTCCCCCGTTAAAAGCCTAGCATCCTAAATAGGGGGTTCATATTCAATAGCCCATATATAACCCCTATGGATGGGGTCGATATTCACCATAATTCTGGACCATGGCAACCTTCCAAGGCCAGCACATTTAGAGCATCCATATTTACCATATTTAATAGCACTTTTGGGTGAGGCCCAATGGGACTTAGGGCATTACAATTTCCCCCATTAAAGGCCTAGTGTCCTCGCTAGGAGATTCATATTCAATAACCAACATATAACTCCTATGGGCAGGATCCATATTCACTACGATTCTAGCCCATGGCAGCCTTCTAAGGCCAATACTTTTAGAGGATCCATATTCACCACGATTCAATAGCACTTTTGGGTAAGGCCCAGTGATGTTATATTTGGTATTTAAAGTCGACTCAATCCATACTTGTGTGGGCCTTGAAAGGTTGCCACGGGCCGAAATCGTGGTGAATGTGGACCCTCTAACGAGGATACTAGGCCATTAACGTGGGAGATCATAATGCCCTAAGTTTCACATTAGGTATGCTCTAGGAAGATCATGGGTATTTAAGTGGTCATCTATGAGCCCAAAATTACCTTCAAGGTCTCACCCAAAAGTACTAGCTTGAAGGTACTTTTGGACTCATAGACGACCACTTAAATACCCATGATCTTCCTAGAGTATACCCATTTTTGGTGAGACCTCATCCAAAAGTGTTAGCTTAAAGGTATTTTTGGTTGAGGCCCAGTAGTGTTACAGAACTATAAATCAGAACTAATCCTTTATTAACTCAAAAAAATAAAACACATGAAAGTAAGTTCGTTAATCACTAGAATTAAAGTTTTCTACACTAGTGCTAGATTAGTGAAATTAAAAATTTAAGTTATGGTACTTAATCTTAAATTCTAGTTCACTCGATTATATTTGATGCTATCATAACTTTCTTATAATACACTAGTATTTCTATTCGCAGACTCACTTCGATAATTAGAGACTTCGTTCATCAAATAGACAACACTACATTCCATGGCATATTAAAGTAGTCCATCTTTAATATGGATAATGTGAACAATCTAATTTTGACCTAATGAAATAAAAAATAAGATGTCTTCCACATATGAACTCATCACACAAATTCTTTATTACTCATTACATGTCTCTGAATATATTAGATGTTAACATAAAATAAACATAGACATTACATATATATCAGTAAGATATAAATGAAATAGAATTTTATAACATAGAATTGATAAATAAATGATGGACAATAAATAATCTAATAAATATTATTTATAATGTCAAAATAATAAACTACTTTATAGAACATTATTCTAACAATCTTTCACTTGGCCTTTAAAATAGATGTGGCATGTTACTTATCCCATCCCTTCTAAATGGTCCTAAAATACTTTAGTAGCCAAAGATTTGGTAAAAAGCTCAGCAAGATTCTCTGCAGACGTTGTCTTACTCATTACTCACTATCACGTCTCCTCTTTGAATAATTTCTTTGAGCACATGATATTTCCTTTCTATGTGTTTTCCCCTCTTGTGGCTTCTGAGCTCTCTGGAGTTAGCAGCTACTCCACTGTTATCACAATAGAGTATTATAGGTTTCTATGCTCTAGGTACTACCTTGAGATCTACAAGAAAATTACAAAGTCGTTGCCTCTTTAGCTGCTTCAAAAACTGCCACATATTTGGCCTCTATAGTTGAATCTATAATACAAGATTGCTTGATACTCCTCCATATAATGGCTCCACTAGAGGTAGATTTTCTAGAGTCTTTATCAGATTGAAAATCTGAATCAGTATATCCAGCAGGTGTTAGATCTTCTCCAGAATATACAAGCATATAATTTCTAGTTTTTCGAAGATACTTTAGAATATGCTTAATTGCACCCCAATGTTCAGGTCCTAGATTGGATTGGTAACGAGTAACGATCCCAACAGCATAACAAATATCTAGTCTTGTGTAAAGAATAATATACATGAGACTTCCCACTACCGAAGTATAAGGAATATCTCTCATCTGTTCTTTCTCTTCTTCTGTCTTAGGAGAATTCTCATTAGACAGAGCAATTCCTTTATAAAAGGGTGTCAAACCTTTCTTGAAATTTTGCATTACAAACCTAACTAGTATTTTGTCTATGTATGAAGCTTGTGATAAAGCTATGTATTTGCTCTTTCTATCTCGTGGAATTTGTATTCATATAACATAGCAAGCTTCACCTAAGTATTTCATATCAAACTATTGTGATAACCAGATTTTCACTGATGATAATGATTAAACTGTTGGAAAAATTAACCTAACACTTAGGATAATCATGCATGCATGCAGATATGGAAAATACATTATTATATCATGAACGCAATGGAAAAATTAGCAGATTTAGGTTTTAAAAAATTTACATGAAAACAGTTTTCATAACCATATAACATATATGCATCATATACAGGATCATGTACAACATAAATCAAATCTAGATACAAAATCTTAGAGATGAGATTAGAGTTTACCTCTTGTAGCGTGTTCCTCCTTGATCTCCTTATTGATGGTGATCAAACCTCTAACCCCAGATCTGCTTGTCTGTGTTTTTGCTCTTGGTTGATGAGGCGAGCGGGCACCAAGTCGAAATCTACGTTGGAGGACAATCAAGAATGCCTTCTTGATCCTATAGAACACGGGATGTGAGATGGGACTATGAGATAATAGGAAACATTTTCTCTCCTCTCTTTCTCAGCCTTGGCCGATTTTCCTCTCTCTCTCCCTGTGCCTATGCGTGTGACTCTCTAAGAGTTACTGTGTAATTTTTTCTCTCATATATCTTATATATATGGGACCAAAAACTGCTAACCCTAGTCCAATCAGGATTGGGCTTGTTCTCTAATTTGGGCTTTGGGTGTATTTTTATAAATATGTCCAACTCATGAAACTTATTTATAAAAATACCAACTTCTATGTAGAATTATTATTTTATACCGTTTCATGAAACTAATTTCACAAATATTACTAACTAATTAATGAGCTTAATTGAGCTAGACAAGAGACCTAATAGATCCAAATAATCTAAGCTCCAATAATATGATAAATACATAATAACTCTTTTATGGTATTTATATAACATTATTAGTAAAGGGGACACTCTACTAAAGGTCCAATACTGTACTCTTAGATTAAATGTCATGTCTTTTGTAGAGATTTAATCAACTAACGTTGATTAACTGATCCTTCTAGCATATTCTATACCACATATAGAATCCCTATACAATGCCATAGTTGGATAGGTGAAATTACCGTAATACCCCTCCAATACCTATTTATCTTTAAGTTACCATATTTCTATCAAGGAATAATGTTGTCAATAATTTTGTTCTCAATAGCCATTTAGACAAAATTATCAACCAATTCACAAAGTGAATACTAAGATCTTAAATTTAATTATTCCATAAAACTTGAAAGAACCTAAAATGGCATTAATGTATAGTATCCTTAACTATTTAGTGTTCCAACCAATTCATAAGCCATAACCTCCAATATGGTAGAGTTCACCTCTAATTTTATATAGGTTAGTCTTTTAACAAATCAAAAAGCTATAACCCATGAAAGCAAGTCCAGTCAAACATCAAGGATTAAGATCTATATGATAGGAGCTAGTTTTTGATAATATAAGAATTGAGTTACAGTACTCCAATTTTTTATATTACATAATCCAGTTTAATACACATAACTTGTTTATGTTGTATTAGTGTTTCTATCAGAAGTCAGATACTTCAATGATTTGAGACACATCATTCCCGTTGAGATAGAAAAATACTACAACCTATACTAAATAAAGTATTTCATCTTTATTTACAGATTATAAACTACTTTATTTAGACTTAGATAAAGAAACAAGTCTCCCCATAATTAACATTTAATCATGTTTTTTTCTTTATATACATATAAAGTCATGGAATCTTTTACAGGTGAATAAACTATTCAACTAAGATAGTTTAATCTAGCAAATATCATAATTGCATATAAAAGAAATTTGTTTATACTCAAAAGGGTAAAATTGGAAATCTACTTTTTAGGGCAAAAATCCCAACATAAATAGCATTCCTAATGATTAGAATATCATCAATATATAGTTTTTATTCTGAATTCTTTTATAGACACAAGGTTCATCTATGTTTCGTTCAAAACCATAAGACTTAATTACTTCATCAAATCTTATGTTCCAAGATCCAGATGCTTGCTTGAGTCCAAAAATGGATCTCTTAAGTTCACAGACTTTTCTTTCTGGACCCTTTTCAATGAATCCTTCTAGTTATTTCATATAGATACATTTATTGAGATTGTTATTCAAGAATGCATCTTGATGTCCATTTGTCATATCTCATAATCAAGAGATACAGCGATAGATAAGAGTATGTGAATAGATTTGATCATAGGTACAAGAGAGAAGGTTTCTTCGTAGTCGATACCTTCTATCTGTGTATAACTCTTTGCAACTAATCTTATCTTGAAAGTCTTCACTTTTTCGTCTACTCCTCTCTTTCTTTTATAGGCCCATTTATACCCAATGGATTTTATCACTTCAGGTGGATCTACAAGTTCCTAGACTTTATTAGAGTACATGGACTCTATTTCGGATTCCATTGCCTTTTGCCAGAGATCTTTATCAGCATCATCCATATCTCATTATAGGTGTAAGGATCAGATTCTTGGTCACAAGACTCTTCTTTTTCTAAGTATTTTTCAAGTTGTCTTACAATTCTCCTATTATGATGAGGATTCGATATTTGCTAAGTTTTAAGTGATTTATCTTTTCTAAGTGCTTTCTCTATCTTATCTTCTATAGATTGGCTGATAATATTATCAGTTAATTTTTCAATAACAAACTTACTTAAGAAAGTAGCATTTGTACTCATAAACACTTTTTTTCCTTAGTACTATTGAAATAATACCTTCTTGTTCCTTTTGACTAACCTAGAAATAGACACAATTCAAATCGTGTTTGCAACTTAGTCGTTTTTCCTTTCTAAATAAATGTTGGACAACCTCAAATATAGATATTACGCAAACTAGGTTTATGTCTTTTCTATAGTTTTAATGGTGTCTTAGGTACTAACTTCAAAAGAACTATATTAAGTAGGTATATAACAATTTCTAAGGTATAACCTTAAAAAGATACGAATAATTGTGAATAATTGAGCATCGACCTAACCATAACCAAAAGTTTCTAATTTCTTCTTTTAGTAACATCATTTAGTTGAGGCATGCCAGATGTTGTGAGTTAAGAGAGGATCCTATTGTCTATGATAAATTCAGAGAATTCCGCAAAGATATATTGACCACCTCGATCAGATCGAAGGATCTTTATATTCTTTCCTTACTGTTTTTCAATTATCACTTTGAATTCTCTAAACTTTTCAAAAGAATCCGATTTGCATTGTATTAGGTAAATATAACCAAATCTAGAACAATCAGCTATAAATGTAATGAAGTATTCAAAACCTCCTCGAGCTTGAATATTTATGAGCCCACAGACATCAATATGTACTAATCCAAGACATTCTTAATCTCTAAGATATTTTCTAGTAAATGGTCCTTTAGTCATTTTACCTTCCAGGCAAGATTGGCAAGTAATTAGTGATTTGATTTCTAACAAACTTAGAGATCCATCATTAACTAAACTTTGAATTCTATTTAAGTTAATGTCACTAAGTCTCAAATGCTAGAGATACATATCATCATTAGTACTCACTTTCACTTTCTTATATTTAGGTTCTACATGTTCAGAATTATTTTCAAGATTATACAATGAGATGATTTTAGGTTAAATAAAGAAAAGATTATTCCTATGAGTTCCATTGTAAATAATACTTTTATTCTTTCTAATAGAAACTTTATTGTCAAACTAAACAGAATAATCTTGTCTCATCAAATAGGAAACAGAAACCAAATTCCATTTAAAACTGGAATATAATAACAATTTTTCATTTCTAAAATTATCGAAATTCAGAATAATATCTCCCATTGTATGAGTCATCTCCTAAACACAATGTGAACTCTTCACTAGTAAACTTCCTAGTTTCCTTGAAGTCCTGCAAAGTATTACAAACATGGTCAGTGGCTCTTGAATCTATGATCCAAGAATCGATAGAATCAACTATATGATAAGGCTCAATGAACAACAAATTGTCACTACATTGTTTGTTCTTATCGCTGTTCTTCTCCTTTTTAAAAGTTAGGTAAATTTTGTAATTTCACCCTTTAGTTTGGCATTCTTCTTGATCTTCTTTTTCTTTGGAGCCAGAGAAGCATGAATCTTTTTCTCCTTTTGACTTAAGTTTGGAAGAAGTAGCTTAAGCTACATTAGCTTCAATAGATCTTGTTTTATTAGGTTTGGAAGAACTAGCTTAAGCTATATTAAACTTAGTATATCCTAATTTATTCTTTTTTAAGAATATTTTATATAATTTACAGATCTTTCATTAGGCTAGTAAGAATATAATCTTTCTGATGAATCTTAAATTGATTGAATGTGTTCGACAATGTATTCAAAATTATGTCAATTTAGGTGTCACAATCAATTTCAGTTCCAAAGATTTCCAGTTCATTAAGATATGTAATGACTTTCATCATATGTTCCTCGAACTAGAGTACACTTCTTTTGACAAAGATTTATGAATACACATGTAGTCTCATTTCTAGCTTGAGGACCGAGAATATTTCGTCAACACTTAGTATCATGCTAGCAATAGTATCCAACCCACGATGTTGTTATTACAATATATTACTCATTGAGCCAAGTATATAATACTCAGCTATCTCATCAGATTGCTTCCATTTAACATATAAGTTTCTTTTATTGTTAGTGGATTCCGCAGTTGGTTGAGTAGGACATAGAGTGGTGAGAACCCACTTGTGTTTATTAGTAGTAAGCACTATGTCCAGGTTACGTTTCTAGTCTATATAGTATTCACCATTTAGCGTATTTTGTGTGAATAAAGTGGACAAAGGATTAAGTGCCATATCTATTGAAAATAAATGAATATTCCATGTATAAGCAAACATCATCTAGCATGTTTTGAATAATTAATATAATATATTAAACATACAATATGCAAGTGAAATATTCCTAAGACTATCACTTATATTCATAGTAATTTGACCTATAACTGGTTATAAGCCTCCTAGGGAAGGTCATGTAATCAACAAGTCAAACTAAAATAATTTCAATTAGTAAATAGAGAGATAACTCTTATCTTATATTTCTGACTACCATTCTTTTTGGTACTCTAATTAATTAAATAGAATTTCTACAAGAGGATATTAATATTTTGAGCTAAGTGATTAACCATTATTTTGGTAACTAAGCTTTCTATATACGACTATCTCCTACGGGTGATTAGCCTTTTATAATCTACCTCGTAATTTTTCCTAAGAAGTTCATTTCTAGTATTACCTGAATAAAAAACCTCTTATGGGAGCTCAGTAAGATTCTGAGGCGAAGTTCATCATCCTAATGCATAACGAACCAACAATTGAAACCACATGTATCACATACTTTTTCCTACTCAATATTTTATAATTAGGAATTTATAGATTTTATCCAGTTATCTAACTAGCTTAGTGACCTAAAATCAATTATGTAAGCATGTTCATATTTACATGAGAGTAGCTCTAATTTTCTATATGATATATTACTAAAGAACAGTAATAATACTTGATTATTAGGCATGCATGCAACATTGTCCTAATAATATGAAAGTAGTAAGCAGATAATTAATTAATTTTTAATGATTTATTAATTTCTAGAAATTTAAAATTATTTAACATTTAAAACATTCTAACTCATAAGATAATGTTAAATATTTAAATATGGAAGATAATATTTAAAATTTAAATTAGAAAAAAATTTCATAAAATCTAGTCATTTTAAATAAAATATTTAACTAATTAAATCTCCTTAAATATTTTAATTTAAATTTCAACTTTTGAAATCTTAATTTGAATTTAGCTTCCCTAAATATCTCATATTATCTTATCGTTTAGATTTAAATTCAAAATTGAAATCAATATCTAATCATATTAAATATCTACCAACCATAAATTCCAATTCAAAAAAATCTAAAAAGATATTCTGATTTAAATTTAAATTCCAAATCTTCACAAAATTCGAAATTTAAAATATAGAAGACTTTACATATAAAATTTTTTACAATATCTCTAATTTGAATTGAAACAAATTTAAAATTCAACATAATAACTAACTATTATATAATCAATTTTTCAAAATATCTATTCAAAATTTGAATCTAAAAACTAAAAGATGTTATCTCATAATATCTAATTTTAAAAAATTTGATTTTAAAATATCTTTAATTATTCAAATAATAATTAAGATATTATGGATATCAATCATATTCATAATTTAAATTAAAACATCTTACCAATTCAAATTTAACAAGGATTTAAAATTCAAATTTTAATTTATCAGTTTTCATAAAACTAGAGATAAATCAAGTTAATTTTTAAAATGAAAATAATTAAAATTACGACCGGAAAATCAAAATGGATCGGGACAAGCCAATAGACAGAATGCAGCCAAGCTAGGAACAATAACTGAGCGCCAATGGGCTAGCATAATAAACGCGTGACAAATGCATGATGCAGCACCCAAAGCGACCAAGGCATGGGAGGCCACCCACGCAGTCGGTGTGCAAAAGGTCGTCTGCTGGCTATGCGTAGATCATATCTGCATGGCTAGCGGAGCCATAACCACACAACATGCACAGCATGGCCATCCACAAGCCATGCACAGATCACATCCGCGCGATCAGCAGGGTCGTGCTCACGAGGCATACGGGGGGTGAACCTACGCAACCTGCGCAACATGGCCACCCATAGGCTATGCACAAATCACATCCGCATAGCCAGTAGGGATGTGCCCGCACTGCATGCGTGGCGTGAACTTACGT
Organism: Parasponia andersonii; assembly: GCA_002914805.1. Taxonomy (NCBI): domain Eukaryota; kingdom Viridiplantae; phylum Streptophyta; class Magnoliopsida; order Rosales; family Cannabaceae; genus Trema; species Trema andersonii. Next base: position 145,985 of record JXTB01000136.1, read on the forward strand.
GGCCTACACAAGAAGGTTGCTTAGAGGCCATGCATGGATTGCATTCGTCTGACCAGGGCACCTCACCTACGTAGCCATGCGCGGGAATGTGCCTATGCAAGGATGCACCTGAGGGGCTCACGCGGGCAGTGCACACGGCTCATAGCCGTGCATCGCTTCGTCATTTGTTTTTTTTTAATTGAAAAAAAAAACAATTTTTCATAAAAACTTAAAAAATAATTAAAGATCAAAACATTTTATGCATAGTTTTATCAAGAATATAAAATATGAATACATAGAAATCAAGAACGTGTCAGTAGAGAAAGTCAAAAATAAACATGATCATCACCTTATAGCAACATCTAATGAAATAATCATTCAAACTCATTGAATTTATTGACCATCATGTAAGCATACTCATAATATAAACAAGACCAAACATAATCAAACTTTCCAAAAATCAAAACATTTAACAGCAAGAGAATAGATCGGAGTAAAATATGCTAGATCAACAAGAAAGCCATTCTTTGGTACCAGCTATTGGTATTCATTGATAAAATTCTGCAAAATATTTTCATAAATTCATTTTTTAAGAAAACCATAGTTTTGTGAAATTTAGAAACACAAAAAAATAAGTTTCTTAATTTATTTAAATTTTGAACGTAAAATATCTAATTATCAGATAATTAGATAAATAAAAATTAAGAAATTGGCTGAAAATGAAACACCTTCCTTGAAGGAGTTATCTGCTAGTTTTATATATATATATATATATATATATATATATTAATTAGATATATATATAATATATTACCTTTTCTTTAAAAAAAAACAAAGGAAGTCACGCATTTAGGTTTATATATATAAGTAAAAAGGTTACGGTAACAAGTTTAAAAAAAAGTTTTCGTGTATATTTATATGGGCACTAATCGAGTAGGTATTTTTTTTTTAACTATGCATAGGTATCAATTTGGCCAATGAAAATTTAGCATGTACATTTTTTTATTGTAAAAAGTAAGAGAGAGAAAGCATTAATGATGCAAGTCTTTTCACGCACTTCATTATAGTCATTAGATCATCATTAGATGATGATCTAACGGCTAAAAAAAAATATCTACCCATAGGTAAAAAAAAATACCTATTGGATTGGCAACCTATATATATATATTAATTAATATATTTAATTAAATTATTTATTAAATAATTTAATAAATATATATATAAAATAAATTCTAGCAGATACAAAAATACACTACGTATCATTTTTTATAAAGCCTCCATAAACTAGAGAGAAAAGGAAGAAAATCTTCCTATTCTCTGTAGAACTACACTACGTATCATTTTTTATAAAGCCTCCATAAACTAGAGAGAAAAGGAAGAAAATCTTCCTATTCTCTGTAGAACAAACGCTTGTAATCTCATATGTTGAGAATATTATGAGGATCTAAAGTGTGAGTTTTAAGAAATTATACACAACGTCCACATGTTCATCCAGTTGTGCTTGAGGTTTCGATTAGAAGATCGTATTTTAGAGGACAGAAAAGCTAGAATCTATTGATAAGCTACAAAAGATATTAGATTTATTCTATTTGTATATTTCTATTTGATATAAATTAATACTATACACTCGTATAGTTAATTATTTTAAGAAAATTTTTTAATGTTCGTGGGCCAATCTTCCGTTGCGAAAATCATTTTTAAAACCAACACTTTCTTATTTTGTATTTAGGCTTAGTGAAAAATTAGCTATTCTCAACGTGTATAGGTTGATGAAGCTTATTGAATTTGTAATGGTATCTGGCTGTAATCATCATATCCACTAATACAAACATTTTCCGCTAAAAAACAAAATTGAAATGAAAAACACAATGTAGACTAAACCACACCCTGCTTTTACTCTTATAATCTCTAAAATAGGAGAGCATCTTAAAGAAAAGAGAAAGGAAGAAAAACGTGCATCATTTCGGCTTCTGTCATATATAACAACTTTATTTTTTTCATTGTCACACTTGTGATTTGTGTCAATTGTTTAATTAGCCTAGAAAAAACTAAATATTAAGAGTAAATTGATAAGTTACTCTTGGGGCCTTGTCACCTTATTTATTCAAACCATACAGGGCACGTATACCTCGGATATCATCATCATGTAGATCCCTCTTCGTCGTCCCATAACTGAATCTCGAGTACATGATCGCATCCGGAACAGTGTCGTCATGATCGAGCCCGAGCAAATGACCTATCTCATGCACTGCCACCGATTCCAAATCGACCTGGTTCGGTCCCGCGGGGTTCTCGCTCCAATTTTCCTCGGCATCAAAATGGAAATGCCCGTTGGACGGCTGAAATGCGTGGGCTAAGATCCCTCGGGGCCCATCAAAGGCGTTTGTGGCGCCGTCGCCATGGTTGCGAATGTAGAACCCGATCGTGATATCGGAGTCGGCGTCTGGCGCAACTTCTTGGAAAGTAAAATGGCTCACCTGTGCCCATTTCTGGAAAGCTCGGGCGCAGATGGACCTTATGTTCTTTGTGCCGGGGACGGAGACGCTCGTGGGAAAGCTATACGTTAGATGGGACTTTTGCCAACGAGGGTTTCCTGGGATGAATCTGTAGTGAGAAACTGCATGGATGAGCTTGCGGTTCTGGTGATGGTGGTGGTGTTGATGGGTTTTGTTGACTATGTCTGGAACTCCACATCTAGGCATAGTCATTCCCTTCACCGTTTCCGAGTCTAGGGTTCCAGTGACTTTGAGGTGGTAGTGTTCTTGGTAGGATTTGACGGCGGACTCCAAAGCGTCGTCGTAGAAGTCGTCGTTGGCGTGGTTAGCGTGGTTATGGTGTTTGTCAACGTTGTAGTCCAAGTAGCCGAATGTCTCAAGATATTGCTTGAGTTGGTGGACCCCAGAGACGTTTTGGCCCTTGTGACATCCCTTCAAGAGTTGGATGAACTTGAAAGCATCATGTTTCTTTGATTCATTTGTGTCTATAGAGAGCATAACTAGTAAGAGCAATATTGCTCCCAAAAGTGGGGTTTTTTGGGCCATCAAATGATGGTTTAACGTTCTAGTATAGGGAGAAAATATATCAAGATTTGGTGATATATGTGCTATGTTACTCTTTTGCATATGCATGCTTCTATATATATGTACAGTTAATTTGACCGAGCTAATTACAATTATTTCTTATAATTTCAAAGTCGTCTAAACCGTAGAGCTATGCAACTTGAAATTTTTCTAATTCACGTATGAACCTTTGAATTTTATGTTGCCCAATTAATTGGAGGGACGTATTTTGGTCTTGCCCAAAGGAGACGTAAATTGGGCCTGTATAGATGTGACTTAATTTTGTATTTTTAGTACCTTCAATATTAATGTGAAATTAAGCATCCATGAAGTCCACGAGAGTTTTTTCTCTTTTTCGATTTTTTCATCAGGGGAAGGTCACGGAGTCCTTAACATTTTGCAAATTTTATTTAATAAAGAGAAGCTGATATTTTCTCGAAGAAGGTGGCTAGAAATTTACTGCGTTGGGCAACATCAGGAATCATGTACATTATACGAAAATCAATGTATGCATTCAGTCGCGGAACCAGGAGGACTTTTTTGTCGTGGGGGCAAAAGAAATTTTCTTTAAAAAAAGTTTAATTGTTAAAAGAAAAAATCTAAAATTTTATAATGGTAATAAAATGCACAAAAAAAAAAGAATTTGAAATGGAAAAGCAAAATCATATGAGAAATAAATTTTATAAAATATAAAATAGATAATAGAGCCATAATTATTAAATTTCTATATATCTTGACTTATATATACTTTAACTTAAGGAATTTAATCCCTAAACAAATTAGGAATTATCAAATAAAAACATTTAAAAGATATAAAAACAAAAATTATTGAACAAAAATTTGAACAAATTTCTATAATATGAACACAAATGAGAGAAAAATAAACAAAACAAGAAAGACACACTAAAATATCATTAAGTATTGTATAATTTAGTTGTCATTAAAAAAAATATCCTTCAAAAAAGGGGGGAAAGAGAAGAATTATAAGATTCAATGCTAAAACGAAAAGATAAATCTTCCATATAAAAATTCCTCATACTGATAAAAATACAGAATTAGCAACTAAGTTTGTTTTTATTAAAAACGTATACACCATATATATATATATATATATATATAAAACATACCTCAAGAAATTATTTAATTTAATTTTATCTTCATTTTCTAATTTTATCGAGGTTTCGGAACTTTAAATAGAGAATAGAAAAATATTGTGAAAGAATAAGGAAATTATTTTGCAATTCCAATTTTTTTATCTCAATTTTAATTTTAATTTTTTTAAAAAAATTTAGTCATTTAAATTTTAAATTGGTTTTAATTAAATGAATAAAGATATAAATTTATATCTTATATAGGGGACATTATTGGAAGAAAGAGAATTTTAATAGGGGCAAATTATAAATTTATAAAATTTTTATATATATAAAATGAAAAAATCAAAAATTTAAGTGGAGGCCACTTGCGCCATTCCCTCCACCCATGCATGTAATGATGCAAGGCCGTCTAGAAGTTAAGAATTAATCGTAATTAATGGTTGTCTGAGATCAATTGCCGCCATTCAACATAGCAAACTTGATCATATGGTTTAATAGGCATTTTTTTTTATTTATAGATAAGTATTTTTTTTTTAGCTGTTGGACCTATCTAATGGTGATCTAATGGATATAATGAAATGCATGAAAAGACGCGCATCATTAATGCTCTTTATCTCTCTTATTTTTTATAATAAAAAAATATACATACTAAATTTTCATTGGCCAAATTGATACTTATGCATAAATAAAAAAAAATACCTATTGAATTAGTGAAAAATAGTCATATATTTGACTATTTGGCTAAAAAGCCCATACTCTTAATTAGTAGCAAATTTACTTAATTATAATTTTAATCTTTTCTTTGCTTATATGTGACAATATTTCTCGGGATCAATTTAATGAATACATGTAGGGGTGTAAAACGGGTTGTCAAAGCCCTGCCCAAGCCAAAAATTCGATTTTGGACCGGCTCATATTTATAAAAATACAGTTTTTTAAAAATTACGACCAGCAGAGAAAAAACGAAAAAATACGACTTCCAGAGGCTTGATAAAAGGTTTCGTACAACTTTGATCGCCAAAAGTAAAAAACACTTGGGAAAGCGTATGGGTCAAGCATCAGTCTTGATGCCGATGTCATACACGTTAGCTTAGGGCTGACACTTGATGAATCTTTTTTTAATTTTTTCTTTTGTTTTTTAAATTAATTATTACTTTACTTTTAATATTATTTGCAAGATTTTGAAATTTTTACTAAAGTTATTTTTTTTCATTTATTCGCGCGTGACCTTTTGTTTTTCGCATTTTAGAAATTATACATTTTTAATTGTAATATTACTCATTATATGACTAACTTTTAAAAGTAAAATATGTCAAATTTTTTTAATAAAATAAATAACTAAGCACTTAATAAAAAAAAATAGTTCTCAGTTAAAAGAGGAAACACAATAATAAAAAAAAATAACTCCAGATAAAGTAGGTAACACGATGAGTTACATATATAATAATCTTTTAGTTTTTGTTTTTTTTTTAATTATTTTTTTATTCTTTTAATATTCATTTTCTTTTATTGGATACCATTAGTAACATAATTTTTCCCCAATATACCAGAGGTAATTTGAATGGATCCTTATAGTATTATTTTTTTTAATTTAGTAGGATATTATAAATAACCCAATAACTATATACCTATGGTATCCCCTTTAAATACTAAAGTAATATAAAACAAAAACAATAAAACTCTCGAATAAAATAAGTAATGCAATAAGATACTTATGGTAACTTTACAATTTTAGATTTTGCTTTTGATTCTTTATTATTATTTTATATTTTATTCAACACTCATCTCATTTATTGGGTACTATTAGTTCTTGGTATGATTTTTTCCCCTAATATACTGAATATCAAGGTAACTAAATTGGATACTTACAGTATTTATTTGTTTCTTTTTTTTTTGAGCTTACTGGATGCTATAAGTAACTTAGTACTATATCTATAATATCTCTTTTACATACCTAGGTAACTTGGTTGGATACTTATAATAATATTTTATTCTCTTTTTTTTACATGTTTCCCAAATTGTATAGATACCTTACGTAACCAACAAGTTGAATTCCTATGGTAACATTTCCGTTTTTCCTTTTTTTTTCTTTTTTTTTTTCCCAAATGCACCTGGATACCTTAAGTAACATAATAAAATACCAGTGGTAATATGCTTTTTTTTTAAAAAATTGTTATATTCCTATTAACCATATTTCTTCGTATGAAATAAATAAACCAAATACGAAACTTATGGTAACATTTTTTTCTTCTTTATTATTATTTCGTTTCAACTTATCTAGATATCGTAAGTAACCCAATAGTATAAGTGTGGTATTTTTTTTCCCTAACTCGGATACCAAGGGTACCTAAATTAGAAACCTTTATGATAAGACTTTTTTTAAATGAAAATTTTACCCCAATACTATACGTGATATTATATAAAGTTATTTATAGTTTTCATGTACGGTTATTTACAGTTTTTATCTTTCTTTTTTATTACAATTAGGAATGTCTAACTCTCCTTCTAATTTTTTTATTACTATAAGTAACATAAGAAGATACTTATAATATGATGAGTGATTAATTTACTCACAAATCAAGTATCATTAAACTCATAAATAATATAAGAAGATACTTATGATATGACGAGTGATTAATTTACTTACAAATCAAGTATCATTAAACTCAACTAATTATAAGATCTCAAACATTTTTGTTCGTTTGATGTGTTTTTGCTCTATTTTTTGTAGTTTTTGTGAAAAAAATAATAATCAAGATGAATTGGTACTATATATTGGTATTTCAACCCTTTTAAATGAAAATTGAGTCCCATACAATCTCAACACCATGCAAATCAAGCAAAATGGAACTAAAGCGATGAAATGGCGCCCCGAGTAAGAAAAGTTATTGTGCTGATTTTTCAGAAATGAGAGTGCCGTAGCACTATCCAAGTAGCGCCTTGGTGCTATCTGGAATACTAAGTTCCAAAGGCTAGAGTGTCACAGTACTTGCCACAGTGCTATCTCACGTTCTAAACCGCGTTTCTAGTGAGTTTGTAAGGTCAATCTCGCCCCTTGATGCCATCTAATTGAATAGTTGATATTCTACCCAGTCTAGGTCATTTTGGAGCCCCTTAAATACACCTTTAAGCCATTATTTCAAGAGTAGAGAGTTAAAGAGAAAAATACACTTGAGAGCTCAAAAATCCTAGAGAATGGAGAGCTTTAGAGATGAAATTTAGAGAGTAAGCTTGAGAGAATTGTTTGACAAATTGAAGTTTGAAGTTCTATCTTTACAAAAGAGGTTTTCTCATTCTTTTTCTCACCCTAGTCTCATTTGAATTTTGTATTATACTTGATAATTGAACATATTTGAATATATAAAATTCTTGTTGAGATTAGTATTAGATTCTCCTATATTGAATTTATTGTTATATACTTGGGGTATGATGTAACTTAAACTTTGATTATTTGTCTTGATTTCTAACATATTCTTTAATTTTATTCTTGAATTTATTTATAATATTCTATATTTAATACTCTCAACTAATTAGCCACTAGTTGAATAATTTGTCTTCTAGAATTCAACACTTGAGAAATAGAATTTTAAAAACAACTATATGATAGTATAACCTAGAACTTGTTAAGTTTGAGAGAATCTATAATTCCTTTGAAACTATGATCAAATAACTATGAAATATAACAAATTCTTAATTTCTAGATTCGGAATAGAAATATTGGAACCAGAATTTAGGAATGATTTTACTCGACATTCGAGAGAATGAGTCAAAATATCTTCGGGTTTTTGGCTTATAAGCTAGGAACAATTTATTAGAATGCAATTAGTGATCAAAAAACATTATTGATAGTTAGGTAAATTGAATCCCCTAGTATATTTTTGCATATAAGTCTCCATATTTTATTTTTATAATTATATTGATCTTTGTATTTATTTAACTTATAAATTCATTTAGTTTAGTTGTCTTGATAAAGTTAGGTCACGATAATTCTAGTACTTAGCGATAATTTAGCACCCAATTTCTTGTAGGATCGACAACTCTATACTTATCACTTTATTACTTGTTAATGACCCGTATATTTGCGATTATTTTACGTATATGTATTTAGCATAACAAGTTTTTGGCATCGTTGTTGTGGACTTGGCATTTTAAATTATTGTTGATATCAGGAGTAAGTTACTTGATTTTAATTTAGGCATTTATTCTCATTTTTCAATTTTATTTTTTAAATGTTTGTTTTGTGAGGTGCTTGGAGATGTTTAATTAACAAGTCCTCTTATGGTTTGTTAAACGAGACTCGAAGTCATTCTATTATACATGATGGAGATACAAGGAGTTGTTCATACTATGTCCGAATTATGGTTTATCCCTGGACTAACCTTCCTCAATTACCTTCGACCCAAAAGAAGAATGTGGGTTGAAAGAGGAAATGATACTAATTTTATCTACCAATTATCCAGAAATAAAGATTATTCATTGTTGGAAGACATGGCTCAATTTGACTACGGAGTTGGAATTATCTACCAAACTACCTCGGTTTGGGAGATAAATATAACATTTCGGTACCATGGTATGATACTCCACATCACCAAGCAGAGCCTTCTCCCGACTTTAAATATCTTTTAGCACAATTTTTTGAGGAGCCAAAACTTCGTCATGAGGAATGGGAGAGAACAAAGACCATTCATAATTCACAATTTGAGTCTCTTTATGAATCCCTTAAAACTATTACAATAGTAGTCGCTATGATAGATACACAAGTCATAAGCAATTATGAAAGCCACTGTGAGGAGCTAAGTACAAGCAGGAAAATTTTGGGTTTATTTGATGATGACTACTCAAGTGAAAAGGAGAATCAAGAGGGGATCAATGATGAAGAGTCATAAGACAATACTTGTGAGTCTTCACCCTTTCAGATTCAAATAATTTTGCTACCACCTTTTACCAAAGATCATATCTATGACAATACTATATTGCCAAAAGCTCGTTAACCACTGGTAGAATCATTCATTCAAGCTCACCAAGCACATGAGATGGAGCCAAGTCAAATTGAGCATGCAGCCTCATTACCTCAATATATAGCCATGCTTAAGGGCATTCAAAAACAAAACTCCTATGTCATATTGTAGACACATATTATAGGCAGAAGCCACTATTTGACGAGCTTCATCAATATATATATTAATAAGCCTAAAGATGCAAATTATAGAGAGAAGTCTCGCACCACCCAAGTCAGAGTCACATTGCCTAAAGCACTACTTTTGCCCCTTAAAAGGAGACGAGAATATCTTGCCTCTCTAGTACATTTTTTTTTTCTCTTGTGCTTATATTGAATATTTAAATTTTAAGAACATTACAAATTTTGAGTTTAGAGGTGAGAACACTTATTGGTTAATTATGTGTTTGATGTGGCTTTGTGTGTTAGTTGTCATGATTTTCTTTCATGAGTTGTGTATTTTTAGGAAATAATAATTTTTTTTCTTATTTTTTTAATAGTTTGAATAAATTGTGGGTGTTATTGAGATGAGATGACTTGATATTGATGATGAGTATAGTCATTTAATGTTCTCTTAGATCTTCTGAAATGTAATTAATTGAGATTATCCATGTACGTGACTCGCACTAATTGAACCTCATTATTAATTCTACATATTTGAGCACAATAATAATGATCACTTGACTCTTTGAGATTTTGGAGAACATTTGTGTGCATTAGTTAGGTATTGACATCTCATAAACTCTAGATCCTATTTGAGTGTAGCTTGAGACTAAATTCTATCTTAGATGTCATTAGAGAAATGGTCTAGGCCATCTTTGGACCTTTGAGCATTTCAATCTAACCTTAATATATTAAAATTCTAGTATACCTACTTTAATCCTATTTATACCTTTTCTTTTTCTATCACATTTTGGCTAAATAAAAATAATGGCCACTAACTTTTTTCCTTTAAGCATGTTGATTGCTTTAAAAAGATAATTTGTATTATATTCATGTTGGGAGGAAAGATGGTGTTATAAAAAAAATCATAAAAGAAAGAAAAAAAAAAGAGAATGGTATAATTTGGTGAAAAATTGTGTTCCTACCCTATATTTTGTTTTTCATTACTAAGAACAATATTGATTTTGAGTTTGTAAGAGAGGTTTTAGAGTTTTATCCTTTTGTCTTATTTCATATCTTACGTTCCAAAAAAAAAAGAAAAAATATATTAAATATGTGTTTATTGGGGTGTTGATAAAGGAGATATTTAATTGAAAAGAAGTGTGGAAGTGTTATTTGGTATTCTAAGGAATAGCTTTACAAGGGTCCTAGATTAATGTATTTAAGGGTGATTCAAACTTCAAATATTTCAAAAATTATCTTACCTTTTCTCAAGCTTACATTACAAGTTTAATGAATGACCTTTTGATCTTTGATGATATACTAGCATATATTAGTAGAAAGCAACATGAAAAATGAGCATATGGTAGTTCCAAATTGTATCATATAGAGATCTTTTATTACCTACCAAAACACACAAGTCTATCTGAAGTTTATTTTATTAAGTGATATTGATTTTGTACACACTAGCACATTAAGAGCCTTGAGTGAAATTAAATTGATGCTTGAAATTGAAAGTCTAGATAATCTCAATGTTTGCATTCCTTTTGAACTTGGAATATTTTGTGACTTCGGAGATACTTTCACAGTTTTTCATTTGATTCGAAGCTCACACTTTGTCATTTATGTCTTTAGTTCTTGATTTGTATTTTTCTTTTCTTTTTTTTTTATTTTGTTTTATTTGAGGACAAGCAAATATTCAAGCTTGGAGCTATTTGATGAGTGATTAATTCACTCACAAATCAAGTATCATTAAACTCAAATAATTGTAAGATCTCAAGCATGTTTGTTGGCTTGATGTATTTTCATGTTATTTTTATAGTTTTTGTGCATAAATGATAATCAAGATGAATTGGTGATAAATACAGATATTTAAACCCTTTTATATGAAAGTTGGGTCCAATACAAACACAATGCAATGAAAATCAGGCAAAACAGAAGAAAAGATGTTGTGCTGACTTTCCAGAACCAAGAGCATAGTGACACTATCCAAGTTGCATCACGATGTTGTTTGAAAAACTAAGTTCTAAAGGCTAGAGTGCCGCAGCGCTTGATAGGGAGCACTGTAGCACTTGACAAGGAGCACCGCGGCACTACCCCACATTCTGAACCGTATTTTTAGTGTGTTTTTAGGTTGATATTCTACCCGGCCTTGGTTATCTTGGAGCTTATTAAATACACACCTAAGTCTCTATTTTAAGAGTGAAGAGTTAGAGAAAAGACATATACTTGAGAGTTCAAAAATACTAGAGAGAAGAGAGCATTGGAGCTAAAATTTAGAGAAGAAGCTTGAAAAAATTGCTTGAAGAATCGAAGCTTGAAGCTCTACCTCCATATTGGTTGGAATGTGCCACTGCAATCTCACACACTCTCATGCAAGTACACATGGTTACAAGTAATATAGATATGGAAGTAAAATTAGTGTCGATCCCACATAGAATGATTTTTAATTCAATGTTAAGTATCAAAATTATCTCAACCCTAACTTTAACCAAACAATCAAAATATAGATTTTAAATCAATAAAAATAAAGACAATTAAACTATCGTGCAAAATGAATAAAAGCAAGCAATAGGAAAAATATCTAGGTTTATTGAATCCCCAACTATCATTTAAACACACAATTTTCTAATTTTCTTCTTAAATTAACGGATCCACTAAAGTTATCAATCGAGAATCCGAATGTACTTACAAACTCCTTTTTAAGATATAAGTGAAACATTTAGATAAGCTAATATGTTATCCATAACAAAAATTGACTAGATTAGTAAGTCTCATAAAGGTTACGCAAGTCACAAAAGTATATTCCTATCCTATGCAAACCTACCCCAAACTAAGTAATCTTAGATTATTTTACCTAAATCCAAATTTCTAATTTTCTTTCCAAGCTCATAAAAAGTTCACTCAACCATCTATTTAGTGATCAATTAAATAAAAGTAATAAGTATAAGGTAAAACAAATAACTGAACAATGGATTTGAATAATGAAAGGGGAGAGAAATACATAAACACAAGATATTAGGTTGGTTCACAGAGTAAAGCTAGAAAAAAAAAAAGAATTTAGTTCAAGGTATAACTTAAGAACGATAACATTTTAATACAATGAATTTAAGAAATACAAAATATCAAAGAGAAAAGAGTTTTAGAATTCTCCTTCTTTGAAGAGATTAATGGTGTTCATAGAGATTGTCAATCTCTTCCTTCAGACTTGATTCTTAGTCTCTTGAATCCTTCCTCAAATATTTGTTCTCAACTATATTACTCTCTAAATGAGAAAAATACAGAGAAAAACTCTCAAGAAAATGAAGAGAAAAAGCTAAGAGCAAACTATAGTGTTGATGTTGTAGAGGAAATCAAGAAATGGAGTTAGTTGGAATATGTCTTCATCTTCTTCCTTTCCTTCCATGGCTGCCACTCTCTTTTCTCTCTATCTTAACATATCTTTTTCAATCACAAAGATAGAGTTTTAAAGATGGCTCATGCAAACCTAAGGCAAGCCAATTCTAGACCTTTGAATCGTCAAAAAGCTGATCTCAGTCGTTAATTATTGACTTAGGACATATGAGGTAGTGCCGCAGTGCTAAAACTTCCTAAGAGTTGGTGTTGCGACACCACTTTTGGCGCTGCAGCATAACTTTTCTACTAGTTTGGTATTTCAGTTTCTCAAGTGCACTATTTCTTCATTTAAGCTTTAATTTACCTCATTTTTATTGCATTACGACTGTGTTGGATTCAACTTCAAGTCTAATGGTCTAAAAGACCTATTTGTAAGGCATAACTATATTTACTTTTGCATCATATATCCTTATTTCATTCTCTTATCAATACAAACAAAGAAAATATTAAAACGATAAGAAAAGTAATTGAAACCACTTAATTTAAACAAGAACATAGCAAATCTTAAAGTAAATTAGTACAAGATAGCTTCAATTCTATGGAATTAACACACTCCCAAACTTAAGATTTTTCTAATCCTTGAGTAAAAGAAAAAGAAAAACACCTAAAAATATATAAGAGATAATGTATTGATGCTGACGATTTCTAATTGGTTCCTCAATACTCACATAATAACATAACTTAAAGAAAAGTACAAATATTACTTAGATATTAAGAATAACTCAAGAACACATCCAAATTGTATTTTCCGTATATGTGTGTATGTCTTTCTTCTATCATTATGTCAAAGTCGGATAAGTTTATGCAAAAAATGTATTAAGCATAAATCTCAAAGACATTAATCAAGTTCCATAAGTTTACTTTTCAAATCCATCTCTACTAATGTAGATAAGCATGACACCAAAGATCAAAAGGTCTTCATTAAGCTTGTAAAATTAGCTTAGGTGAAGGTACGATGATTTAGGTAAAGTGAGCTCAAATAATCCTTAAGTATATTAATTATAGGACTCATGTAAAGCTATTCTTTCACACACCACTAAAATTAAAATTTTCCTTTTTCCATCAAAACTTAGCCCAACATTTATTTCTTTATTTTTTGTCTTGGTTTTTATTTTTTTGTTAATTTGTTTTTTTTTTAAGTAGCACACCCCCAAACTTGTTTCTTTCTTTCATGAACCAGTGCATAACTTTTTTTTTTTCAATTTTACTCTACCCATCTTCCCATAACATAGCATAGCTCAAAATACTTCAATAAAAACAATCAATATGCTCAAGGTATAAAGGTTGAATGATATTATTTTAAGTTAAATTAATGCATATGTAGTTGAAAAAGAAAAAGGCTTTATAAGGGTCAAAATGGGTATATTAGGAATAAAATATATCATGGTTAGCTTGAATAACTCAAATGGTCCAAAGATTGCCTAAATCCTTTCCTTGGTGAAATATTATCTAGGATTTTATGTCAATAGATTATCAAGTAAATTTTAGCTCTTGAGAGATTATCAAAATGTCATATTCACAGAAACAATATCTAGATTCATACACAAATCAAAGATCAAGATATTTTGATCAATAGACTTTCACAACCAAGATAGAACTAATACAAGCATTATTTATAAGACTAAGCCACTATCCATACTTTTCAACAAGTTATGCATAAATTTATCCAAAGTTCTTATCATTAGAACTAGGAAATTATCAAAAAAAGTATAAAATATCGTTACTTATTCATACATACAATCACAAAACTAGGAAAATAAACACAGAATAAACAAACGCACTAACCAAAGACACAATCCAATAAGGTTTACTCCCTCCCCAAACTTAACATGCAATTAGAAATTTAAAGAACAAAGTATGAGTTTAGGGATACTCCTCTCGTTAGTATATAGCTATGAAACTTGTTCTCCTTAAAGTGGCACCAGCTCTTTGGATTGCTCAACACACTAAAATAAAAAGAAATACTTGGGTTGCCTCCCAAGATATGCATGAATTAAAGGCTTTGGCTTGCCTTTTACTTGTGGCTTATCCACAAGTTGAGACAAAATGAAGTCTACACTTTATATTATCAATTGACCAATACATGAGTGTGATCTTTTGGGCTCCTCTTTTGAAAATGCAGCACCTCATATTCATAATTAAGAGAGAAGAAATTATGAGAATGAGTTACCAATGGTCCACTCATTGGAAATTATTGATTTAGTGGTTGTGGACAAGAAAATTCCTCTCTGATGTCTTCAATTCGAAGCTTTCTTATCAATGATGACATTGGGATTAGATTTTCTTCAGAGGATATCATATTGATATTCATATGTTATTCTACATCTCTTTGCATGGAGACATTTCTCCTACAATCTTTTCTTCTTAAAGCTTAAAAATTGACTCATCATTATACAAACCACTATAAGTTATAGTTGTACAATATTACTCCTTCAAAGTTGAATCGGTGTTGCCATGAAAGATGTCTTCGGGATGGTTGATGATTGTAGCAAGATGGCCTACTTAATATTGAAAATTTTGTATTGCATCATCTTATTCTTGAAGAAAAACATCTATTCTTTGCAATTGTTGCTTTGTTATGTCTTCTATGGATGGATTTTCTTCTTGCTTGGGAAGGTATATATCTATTCTTCATATGTAATACTCAAGTACCTCTTCTAATGATGGTTTTTCTTCTTGTATTGGTGGTTGATGAAGAAAATTCGATGTGAACATATGCTCATTGTGAAAATATGGTGATGATTCTTGATTGTTGCCCCAAGAGAAGTTAGAATACTCCTCTCAACTTGGATTGTAGAAATTTGAGTGTGGGTAACTTTATTGCGTGTAGCCATTTATAACAAAGTGTACTGGTAGCAAGTTGATTGAGCATCCTTCTCTTGGGTGGCTTCCTCCACATAATTAGCAATTCATGAATAGGCAATGGGAAGCTAGTGCACTCAAGGTATCTACCTTCTTAGTCAATTCACTCACTCGAGCGGTCAACTTTATGATTTCTAATTTTTTGTTCACTTTGCTCAATTAGGTGCTCAAAGCCATGAGAGATTCGTACCATTGTTGATCGGTATCCATCATGTCTCTATCTCCATAATAACTATACTATACCATTGAAAAATACCTAAAACAAAAATTAAATAAATAAATAAATAGTTTGAATTAAAGCTAGAATCAATTGGTATTAGTATTAACAATAATTAGTATTTTAATCTTCGACAACGGTGCCAAAAACTTGTTGGTTAGAATGTGCAACTGTAAATTCACACACTCATATGTGAGTGTGCACGGTCACAAGTAATATAGATATGGAAGTAAAATTAGTATTGAACCCACAAGGATTAATTTCTAATTTAATTCTAAACATCAAAATTATCTCAATCCTAACTTTATCCAAACAACAAAATATAGATTTTCAAGAAATAAACTAAAGACAACTTAACTATCATGCAAAATGAATAAAAGTAAGTAATAAGAAAAATATTTAAGTCTACTAATTTCCCAACTATCCTTTAAACACACAATTTCCCAATTTTCCAAGAGTTGTCAACTAAAAATTCAAATGTATTCACAAACTCCTTTCAAAGACATAAGTAAGAATACCTACATAAGCTAATATGTTACTCCTAATATAAATTGACTAGATTCATTAAGTTTAGTAATTCTCAAATAAGTTGCACGCGTTACTTAAGTATATTCTTATCCTATGTAAATTTACCCCAAACTAGGTAATCTTATGTTATTTTATCTAAGTCCAAATTTCTAATTCCCTTTCCAAACTCGTAGAAATTTCACTCAACAATATATTTAGTAATCAATTAAATAGAATCAATAAATATAAGGTAAAATAAATAACTCAACAATGAATTTAATTAATAAAATAAAAGAAAAATATACAAACACAAGATACTAGGTTAGTACACGTAGTGAAACTAGACAAAAAGGAATTTAGTTCATCGTATAACTTGAGAACAATAATATTTTAATTCAATAATTTCAAGAAATACAAAATATCAAAGAGAAAAAAGTTTTAGAATTCTCCCTCTTTGAAGAGCTTGAAGGTGTTCATGGAGGTTGTCGATCTCCTCCTTCAAATTTGATTCTTGCTCTCTTGAATCCTCCCTTAAAGATCTGCTCTTAACTATACTACCCTCTAAATATGGAAAGTACAAAGAAACAGTCTCAAGAAAATGAAGAGAAAAAGTTAAGAATAAACTATAGTGTTAATGTTGTGGAGGAAATTAAAAAATTGAGTTGGTTGGAGCATGTCTTCATCTTCTTCCTCCTCTTCTTCCTCTCCTTCTATGATTATCACTCTTTCTTTTTCTCTATCCCAACATGTCTCTTTCAACCCCAAAAGCAAGATTTTAAAGAGGTAGCTTGTGCAAACCTTAGGCAAGCCAAATCTTGATCTTTAGATAGCCAAAAAATTGATCCTGACCACTAATTATTGATCCAGGACATAAGAGGTGGAACCGCGGTGCCATTTTTGGACGCAAGAGGTGGTATTGTGGCACTAAACTTCCCAAGAGTTAGGGCAGTGGTGCCACTTGTGGTACTATACACCATTTTTATGTTTATTTGGCACCTCAGTTTTCCAGGTACGTCATTTCTTCATTTGAGCTCTAATTTGCCTCATTTTTATTGTGTTACGACCATATTAGATTCAACTTCAATTATAATAGTTTAAAAAAACTCATTTTTAAGGCACAAATTCATCTTATTTTGCTCAAACACCTTTATTTCATTCTCTTAATAACACAAACAAACAAAACATCAAAACAATAAGAAAAGCAATTGAAAGAACTTAATTTAAATAAGAACATAATAAATCTTGAGGCAAATTAGCACAAGACAACTCCAATTTTATGGAGTGTTAGTTTTTCTCATTCTGTTTCTCACCTTAGTCTCATTTGAATTTTATATTATGCTTGATTATTGTACATATTTGTATATATAAAATTCTTGTTGAGATTAGTATTAGATTCTCTTATGTTGAATTTATTATTATATACTTAAGGTATGATGTAACTTAAACTTTGATTCTATGTCTTCATTTCCAATATGTTCTTTGATGTTGTTCTTAAATTTATTTATACTATTCCATATTTAATGCTTCTCAACTAATTAGTTACTAGTTGGATGATTTGTTTTCTAAAATTCAACACTTAAGAAAGGGAATTTTAGAAACAACCATATGATAGTATAACCTAAAACTTGTAGAGTTTAAGAGAACTTATAATTCCTTTGAAGTCATAGTCAAATAATCAATGAACATAATGAATTCTGAAATTCTAGGTTCAAATAAAGATATTGGAACTAAAATTTAGAAATGATTTCACTCGACACTCGAGAGAATGAATAGAATTATTTTCGAGTTCTTGACTTATGAACTAAGAACAATTGATTAGAATGCAACTAGTGATCAAAAAATATAGTTGATAGTTAGGTGAATTCAATCTCCTAATACATTTATGTATAAAAGTCTCATTATTTTATCTTTGTATTTATATTGATCTTTGTATTTATTTAACTTATAAATTCATTTAGTTTGATTGTCTAGATTAAATTAGGTTATGATAATTCTGATACTTAATGATAATTTAATACTCAATTCTTCGTAGCATCGACAATTTTATACTTATCATTTTATTACTTATCACTTGAGATTATTTTATGTATATGCATTTAGCATAACAAGGTACTTGGATACTTGTAATCATTTAATTTTGATGAAAAAAATTTAATACATAAAATAGAAAATAAAATATTCTAAAATATTTTAAGATGAAAAAAGATTGAATATTTAAACAAGATAAAGAAAGCCAAGAAGAATATTTATGTATATGCGTAAATAAAGGCAGACGACGAAAAAAAAAAAAAAAAGAGAAATAGAAAAATGGCAACTAAATAAACTTATAAACAGAGAACATAAAGAACTTAAAATTGCTTTAGAATGAAAAAATTAATTCGAAACAAAAGAAAAAGGATAAAAAATGGTTAAAAGAAAAAATAATAAAAAATACTAAAAATTTTTAAAAATATAAATTTTAGAAAAATAAATAAATGTGCGCTGCATGTCAGGCGCGTGCTGACTTGACCCTCTTCAGTCTTCAATATGTTTCAATATATTAAAAAATAACCGAGGCATTTCTGCGTGTACAATAATCGTAAAAGACAAAAAGAATTTTGTAAGGTTCGTATTATTTAAAAGTTTCGGCCGTACCAGCGTAAAAAACAAATCAATTGTCAAAAAGTAGTAACCCATCTATTTTCCTCAAAAAAAAAAATAGTTTTTACGACGTTTGCTTACAAAATAAAACAAAAATTATAAAAATAGGTAGGTCATTTTTTTTTCCAATTCACATACCACAAATTTTAGTAAAATATTATTTTTAAATAATTTTTTAAAAAATAATATTTTTTAAAATAATAACTAATAACACATATCCAGTTTTTGAAAATTAATAACTAATAACTAAAGATATTTAAAATAAAATTTATAAAAATTGATAATTGATAACTTGTAATTAGTTTTAAACAATAGTAATTAGTAACTATTTTAAAAAACTGTATTTTTCTAAAACTATTTTGAAAAATTGCATTTTTCTAAAATAAAGTGGTAAGGGAATTTGAAAAAATGTATGTTCCAACTTATTTTCCAAAATTTGTCCAAAAATATCATGAATGGCCTAATTTTCTCCAAGAAAGCCCTTGAAATTTGGCCTTTGTATAATTTCAATTTTATGTTTTGGTTTCTGAAAAAAACACCTTCATATTTTTCATTTCAAAAATTTTCTCTCTTTCCATATATTACACAATTTATGTGAGTCCCAAAAATACTTTGTAAATGTTTTAACTCTTTGAAAACAAAAATAATATAATCTAAATTTATATCCATAATTTTTTGGGGAGTAAATTTGTCAAAATATGGACAAAAGATACAATTTTTTTTTTAATTTCAAAATATGAAGATTTTTTTTTTTTTGGTAGAAACCAAAACATAAAGCTTAAATTGCAATTTAGGCTAAACTTTGAAGTAATTTTTTACAGTTCAACCATTCAAATAAATAGTAATTATCAAAATTCTAGTTGAATTATCCTTCTTCTGGAAGAATTCATGTTAGATGAACATGTTTTTGGAAGATCTGCCCTGCTATATCTAGGCCATCCTACTCGAGGTGACATCGTTAGTTTCTTCCTTGCCCAACTACTCTTTGTGAGATCACAACTGGAAGACTCCTCGTGAGATGCCTTGTCGCTAGATTGGTCCTCGTGAGTTTAGATTATCATTCTGCATGACAAGGAAATTCTCCATATACTTGAGATATCGGATGCACTCATAGTCCTTGATTGCATACATAACCTCGGGTTCATAAATAGGTGTAATTGCACTCTTTTGAAGTAGATAATTTTTTCTGCACAACTAAGAGAGAGCTTGGTATTAGAAAAATGGGTTTAAGTTATTGGGCTTGACTTTGGCTTGGAAGTCTAAGTGTATTGTGAAGTCTAAAATTGTTATAATTCTCATTTTTATAAACTATTTTCAAATTAGAAATTGAGTGGGATCTATATTTTATTGATGAAAGATTACGTGAATTCTAGTTATCTTTCACGAGAACATTGATTTCATATATTCAAATGCTCAAAATGATGCAAGAATAAATGATAAATTATTGCTAAAAAATGTACCATTGAAATTTAAAAATGATAGAAAAAAGCTTAAGCCTCATATTGGTAGGAGAATCTTGGTTATGATAGCATATGTAGTTGTGTTTTAAGATGGTGGTAAGTTTGACCATCATAAATATTCTCTTAAGCACGCACAGAAAGGGTGTGAATCATAGGCTTTAGCCTAGTTCGTATTAGCTCGTGTATACTCACACTTGTAAACATAAATATCGGACTAAGACTTGGATCTATGTAAGCCCAATATTTTCCTAAGGCCCAAGCTACTTTTATGGTTAGTTACATGCACAATTACTTTGCATTTAATCTTGAAACTGCCAAGTCTTTTGGTTGGCTAGCCATTTTTTGGCTTCATAATAGCTATTTTGGCTTTACGAGCATTATTCCTATCTAAAGCATAAGTGCATAACCTTCCATTCTAGTGACTATAAAAGGAGAGTTCCTCCATCTTATTCCACGTACCAAAAATTTGAGTCTTTCTCTCATTCTCTTTGCTGTCCTTTCTCTAGTTCTTATTGTGTTCTTAGTTTCTAATTTTAGCTCTTTAAGTGTTAGGATGTTCATAGCTAAAATTCTATGTGTGATAGAGTTTTGAACATTTTAGTTCGCTTGAGCAGAAGTCGAGTGCTAGTCTTGCAATTCTTCGTCGTTGTATTCTAGGTCACTGATGTTGTTATAATCCTCAAATATTCTGGTGAAAGAGACAAATTAATTTTAAGGAAAATACATGATACACAACCTCAACTGTTAATATATTACTATTGTTTCGTTAGATTTCTTGATCGTGAACGAATATAGTTTTATACCATGTTTTGTGGAAGCAAAAAGTTTTTAGTAACTTTAATTTTATTTTAAAGTTTATTATAAACAAATGTTATTTATATCCTTATATATTGCATGGTGGCATCTTCTTTATATTAGATCAAATATCAACACCCAAATTAATTGGGGAAGTCAACTAGACGGAAACTAATCAGGGATATTTCTAGGCTGGAATTTTTTTTTTAAATTGGATTGAAGACTAATCAAATTTATTTAATTGTCAATTATCTACGTATTATGAGAGATAGGTCTGTTTTCAATTTTAGGCTGTTAGTTTGTTGGCATCTTATGCACCTTAGTTTATATTTGAACTTTGCTTGTAATTAGTTTTGTAAGTTTCATAACATTCATGTGATAGAGTTGAATGATGGATTGAAATATGTCAAATTATAAGGATATGTTTGTTAAGGATGGCGGAAACATACCTAAGTCTATAGCGAAGAAAACTTAAACACACGATCACAAAATTGTTAGAACTTGAGAACTAGAGAGTAAGTGATGTTTCACTGTCAAATCCCTTAGTGCTCACTGGGTTCTATCTCTAAGATGGGAAAAAAGAGAAGAGCAATACTTAAAAATAATGCTTTGACTTGGAGACCATAACTTCACAGTTTTCATAATATACTAGGTTATCCAATTGAAATCCCATCGATCACAGTTGGGCTAGTATTGTGTTTCTGCATATTATAAAGGGAAAATTAGATATTATACGATATTTTCAAAAAAAATTTAAAAAAGTAATATTTTTCGAATAAAAACTGTATGAAAATTTGAAAAAAAACCTGCCTTCCATATTTTATAATTGTTATAGTTTTTGTAAGTAAAATGTTGAAAACTCTTTTATAAAACCCATACCATAAAACCCATACCCATATAGATATTTTTAAGACCACGTAATCACTAATTGATCCACGTAATTAATAAAGCCCATATAATTGTATTGCATACGTAAGCCCCCATTAAGAAATATTAAAAACCAATATCATGTGGACACATCCCATGTGTTTGCACTATCTAGAGTTTCACTTTCTCTGACTCTTTTCTTTACAACTCTTGTTTCAATTTCTCTAAATGACTTGTTGACTTATCATTTCACATGAACAATCAAAAATCACTCAATAAGTTCTCTTCTGATTGCATTGCATTCGTGTGTCTGTTTTCCCCCTCTTGTCCATTTTGGTGTTTTTATATAGTCTTTCTTCATATTATTAAAATTTTGGCACGAAATTTTCTTATAAATTGTATGTTTATATACATATATATTATTCTTTTCTATTTTGCATCACACTGAAAAATTAGAAAAAGTTTTTTCTCTCTAACTTTTCATCAAACAGTTGGAGAGAATTTTCATTTGATACTGATTTGATTTCATTAGTCTTTATATTTTTCATTTCTTTATATTCTTAAAGCTTTTTCAGAAATGACTAATACTTAAAAGGAATCTAAAGTCATAAAATTGTTGATGAGATTTCTACTAAAGTTGAAGGAAATTCAATCTCATTGCATGGGTGCTTCAATTTTGAGCTAGAAGGTTTTTTTACTTGAAGTGGTGGCATAAGGGCAAGATTGGAATTTTGAATCTTTTATTAAAAAAATAATAAATGATTTTGAATATTTGATTATGAGCTTTAACAAATGATCAAAATTGATAATGTCTCTTTACAGCGTCTTCTAGTTTATTTTATAATTTATGTGCTACAATTTGTTAAAGGTGCTTTTCGTCACTTTATTTATTACTTGGGAAATATAGTAGCTCATGAACTAGATAAGATGATTCTCAATCTGTGCCAGATACATTTCATAGAAGACCATCTCCATTGTATTTCTTACATTATCATAAAAGGATACTTGATTTGAATAATTAGTCGAATCTTTTTCTAATAATAATAATAATAATGATGATGATAATAACGATAATAAACTGCCAGAAAGTTTGTGTAAACAATAATTGGTTGTTGAGTTTTTTTCCGATAAAAAAACAAAAAAAAAATTGCCACGAGTTTGTGTTAACAATAGTTGGACTAGAAAACACAAATTTTGACCATATTAAAATGATAACACGTGCTTATCATACTTCTCATGTGTGCATTCTGTTAAATATTTAATACATGTAACATTGGTGATGTTTGTTGCAATGTATAAAGACTCCTTGTTCAATGGTGGACCTACATTGAGGTATGCCCCCCGGATTTTTGATATAAAATCCTTTTGTATCTATATTGTACATATATATAGACATATATATTAGGGAATAAATAACATTAATTATTAAAATATTTCTTTCTTTGTAAATTCCTTTTATTTCTATATTTATCAATATTCAAAAATTAAAATTTTAGTTCTTTATATAATCTTTAATAACTGCCATGTATGTAGTAATTTTTGAAAAAATAATCTTTGTATATTATAAATTAATTTATAATATTTTCTAAAAGATTTTTTATTTCTATATTTGACCTCATTAAAAATTTAAATTAGTTATTTCTCTTATATTGATAAATACCATATACCTATTTTATATTTTTCTTTATTAATTTTTCTTTATCATTTTTTACCTCTCTAGATTTTTCACTTTCCTAACACACATCCAAAAATTGTTTTTTTTTTAATTTATTATTTCCAACAAGCAATTGTGATATCATATTATATTAAGTTATATTTAAAATTGCAAAAAAAAAAAGTTTTGTGTTGAATACGTACTTGTAAATTTCGGGTGTATATATATTGGTTGAACTATCTCAAGTATTACATTTGTATTTTCTTAAATTTTATAATTTATATATTTGATTACAAACTTATGAACTTTAAATATATGTATCTTATATTGAGGATATATTTGTAAATTTCATATCATTTTTTGTCAAAATTTCATATTATAATAAATGGTTTTCTGTATTGCAAAATTTGATTTTTATTTATGCCCACAATGAAATTGATTTCTGGGTTCGTCGTTGCCTTGTTGTATTCATTGAACTCAACATTGCAATGACAAAGAAAGTAAAAAGGAGAGAAATGGAGTAAGAAACTTATCTGAATTTGAGTAAGAAAGTTATCAGAATTTTGTTTTAAAAAATTATAGTAAATAGAATCGAATATGAATAAGTGCCCTTTGTCGACCTGAGTTTCCAAAACTTGTAATTGGATTCTCGTTGAAATTGATAAATTGAAGCGCCTATGTAAAATCCTAGTTTTTTTAAGGATAATATGGTCATTTGACCAGATTTTTTTCTAAAAAAAAAACTAATTATACATATATATATATAAATATACATTACACACTCTCTCTCTCTCTCCCCTTCGTCCCCTCCCCCTCCCAATTCACTCCCTCATTCTCGCTCTCTCTCTCATTCTCTCGGCCAAAGGAGTGTCGTCGCCACCTCGCCCACCGTCCGGCCAGGCCAGCTACCGGCGAAGCTCCCCCACGCCGCCTACCGCCCACGCCATCGATCCCCGGTCACCGCCGAGCTCGACATCGCCAGAAAATGGTGTTTTTGGCCGCGGGGAGTTTCGATTTCTGGCAACAATTCCGACCATTTTAGGTCGTGTTCTTAGGCTCGTTGGGTTCGTATCGTCGAAGGAAACCTCAAGGTATATATTTCACAATCTCATTTTGCCCAGTTTGAAAGTTGCCATTTTTGGGTATTTTGAGTTTCGACTTTTAGTTTTCGATCCAACCGTTCGATTTCCTTTTGTTGTTATTTTTGAAATGTACTCGGAAAATAGAGAAGTTTGATATATATATTGACTATATTTGGTGACCGACACAAAAATCAATATCTAACGGCTAAGATTTTGTCTAGTTTTGTGTGTCACCAGTCCGGTGTCGGTCCAGTCCCGAATTGGTCGAGTTATATATCTAACTTAGCTATTTTGGATATTAGGAATTCAATGGAAAGATCTGTTCATTGATTCGAAGCTCCACTGAAAAGTTAGTTTTTCCCAAGTGAGCGATCGAGAGTGTGGAATTGGTTCTCGACCCTCCGAGTGATCATCCAACGGCACCTTGAGCATCCAATAATGTGGTATCACTATTTCAGTGAGGTAAAGATTCAGTTACCTCTATTTTACGTCGTTTGTGAATAAAACTTATTTTCTGCAACATATGAGAACAAACGTGATTTTATAACTTTTAAATATCTGTGATGATATGATTTATTTATTGGATTGCTCTGAGACTTTTCTGAGTGCAGGTTATTTTTGGGTATGTTAAAATAAGGTCGTTATGCTACCCATTTTTTTATAAATTTTAATTAACCATTTTATTAAAAAACCAGAGCATCATTTGAACTTTAATTACTGCATGGCTACTTTTACACATCAGTTCAGAGTACACGTGTCATAGGATCATACATGAGTCCCAGGTTAGCATCATGGAGTTTTTTTATAGTGTGGTGCTGCGGCCTCACCGACGGTGGGAGTCTGTGGAACCGCGTGGGGCATTTTTTCTGATTACCTCCCTATTTGGCAGGTGTAGGCAATGCGGTTGCCCCTCCAGGTTTGGTAGGTGACACACGGGTGTCCCCTCCAATTATGGGCTAGGTGTCAGGCAGGTTATATGGCATAAGTAGTGCCAACACCCTGGTTTCTATTGATGAGAGGTGGTGAACTCATGGGTATGAATAGATTTGTGTTATGTGATTGTGGACTGATTGATTTTTCGATATCATGTTTTCTATATATCTATAAATGTATATATATATATGTGATGACGGACTATTGATTTTGGATAACATATTTCTATACATATATATATATATATTAAGTTATATATATATATATATATATGTATGTATGCAGACTATGAGCTTTTGAAATGAATATATATAAGTACATAAATATGGTTTTGCAAAAATGGTATTTTTGGACTAAACTGACCATGTAGGGACTTTCCATCACTAAAAGAGTTTTTACATCAAGTAATAGCTTTCCTACTGAGCTCTCGAGCTCACACCTCCTATTTTCCTCCCTTTAATGTGATTATTCATTTGAGTCAGTCGTCTTGATGGCCAGACAAGTCGCTTGGTTTACGTTGCGATCTTATTCCTATTCTTTTTCGGTTGGTTCCTATAACTCGTTCTATTCTTTTCATTTTTAACTATTTAGCCAAGTTTGTTGTCAATGCTAAGTGAATGTATGAGGATGTATTTACTACTATTTGAGGATTTGGTGTATAAATAGGACCCTATAGTTCCCAAGGAGCATATTTTTAAAATTTTGAGAACTTGGAATTTTGATTAATTCTGTAAATCAATTCTTGGACTCTCAAGGTCTGCAAATTTCATTTTAATCAACATTAAAGTTTTTATTAAACCAAATTTTCGTACAAATTAACTATGTTTTTCTTGAATTTTAATTGGTGTTTCTTTCTGAGTAAACTAAACTAAAGATGAACCTCTTTCATATAGAATTTCTAACGATTTGAGGACTAAAATGAAAATCCAAGTACTTGATTTTCTCTGAATTTTGTAAAATTCTTTATTTATATAAATTTACACTCAAAATTACCAAAAAGTCATGGCTTAAGATTTGGGTTGTGATAGAATTGGTATCAGAGCACGGCTTCAGATCCGTCTGAGATCATGCATATGTTAATTTTTAGTGTTTAAAATTATTTTGGAAATGGTTTTGACAAATACCTCATACAACACTTAGGAACTGGTTAGATAAATTGTTGTTGTTTCTACTCCTTCCAAGCCCTCTCTTAAACCTTTCAAGTTGAAATTCTTGTGTCCTCCGGATGGTGATTTCCCAGAAATTTTACTCTCGGATGTGTCAGGTTTGACATGAGACTATTGATTTCTGCTCTTAGCATAATTCTTCGTTTCGAATGGATGTTCATTCTTGTACTCTTCCGTCCATTCAAGTTGTAAGCTATATGAACCTCGTAGATTCTAAGGTAGCAATCTGATATCTTGCGTCTTAATTGTTGTGTTTTTACTTCTCTTATGGATTGTCTATGTGCTGTCCTTCGGGTTCTGGTTATCACTTTTGTTGCAACATTTGGTTGTGGTTGTTTTTACTTGGGAATTTCTGCTTATGATGCATTGGTATTTATGTGATTGAGATTTTATTTTCTTGGAATTGATATTTTCGTGATCATTTAATTTGAATATCTTATAACTTGGTCTTATGTTTTAGTGTCTGTATTAAGGATACTTTTACATAGCATACTTATGATTAAATAATTAGTTTAGTAATTTAAGATATTATCTAACTATTGTAATTGTATTTCTTTAGTTTTATCAAGTTTCATTATCGTAGTTCTTTGGTTGAGAATTCTTGACTTGTTAAGAGTTTGCTGGGATTTTAAAAATCGAGTCATTTGGTTTTGGAACTTTTAAAAATGCCAAGTTGACAATTAGTATTTTGAATGATGTAGACCTTGTATTTGACTAAGGTGACATACTTGTTTTCAAAGAAATTATGGACATTTTTAAGCTTGAGCATTGGTTGGGTGAAAGTAATACACTTTTTCAAAGGACGTATTGTTTTAAATTAAAATAATACTTTGAGACTAAAGTTTACAAAGCCACCCAACTTATTTGTATACTAGCAAGATTTTGTTTTACGTTTAGAAGTGTTGATTTGAAAGACCTCTAGACCAAATTAATTTGTTTTTATAAATATATATTCATAAATCAAACTTTTCAAGTTCCATTTTAAACACTAGGCTTAGTAGATTACTAAGCATTTTCCAATCCCTACTTAATACTTGATTTGAGATCAAATGAATGCTTTTGTAAATTGATTCACAAGTTTGACTACTCGGAAAACTTTGGTGTGGTTTGAAAATAAATTTTGGGGAAAAATCTTTAGCTTCACGCGTATGTTTGAAGGTTTATACCTGTGATTTTTGTAGAATATAGTGCTTGGAGAATGGAATCTTGATTTTCAAATCAGTAAAAGGGCATTGAGTTATATGCATTAGTTTTATGTTTGACAGGTCTTGAGTGGTGCATGTTAGTGTGTGACTTCTTTCTTGAAAATTTGGTTGTAGTTTCCAAATTCATGTAGCCTATATATATTTTAATTAGTTTATTATGTCTCCAATAACTATTAATATTTATTTTGAACGATTAAGTGAGAATTGAAGTTTGTTTTACCCACTTTGAGGAAATGTTTTGATAATGTTTCACACTTTAATATTTTCTAAATCACCCCAATTCCCTTAAAAAAAAGTGTGAACTTTCAAACTTTTTGAGAAACCTGCTTGATTACTTTGGAAAGTATTTTATAACTCTACAAAGAACATCACATAGAGTTTAGTTATGATTTGGATTGAGGCCAAAATATTTTATTAGTTTTGGAAGAAAAATTGACCATGGTAATTTAAATATGGCCTCATTTGTTATTTTACCAAATAAGTTCAATTTACGTAATAAATGTCCGTCTGCTAATTATGAAAAATATGCTAATGTCTTTTTCATGCATTCCATGTTTTTTTTACTAAATGGTTACTATGTATAACTCAACTTTATAGATTGATGCTTGAGACTATTAGAGATTTTCATCATATATACATAGAATGAGACTTTTCTAAATGTTGATATTGAGTTGGACTTAAATCCCTTATTTTGTTTAAACTATATATAGCATGGTTATTATTATATGACTAATAATAATTGGACTAAGACTAATCATGGATTTTACTTAGAGTTATTGGACTCTACCTCTATGTTGTGAAAAGGTACTCAAAGTTCAGGTTTTGTTACCTTTGACCAGGGAGAAACCATATTATGAACTAATATAGTATTCCTACACCCTAACACTTTTTAAATTCAATGTTTTTAAAAATATTTTTATTAAAAATTGAAATGAGGTTTCATAGGAGATAGGCATCACTTGAGGATGGTACCAGACAGCCTATCCTATTAGAACATTATTTCTGGGGCGTTAAGTGTGGATTTCAGTTGTCATGTGCATATTTCCAGGGTATTAGATTGCATCCATGGAGTTTTTCTTTATATCAAAGACTTGTAGAGTCTTTGGATTAGCATTGCTTTGGTTTTCTCGAATGAGATTTTACACTAGGTAAGAGATTTGAAATGCTTTTGAAATTTCTCATGTTTTGATGCTTACATTTGAGATTGAAGTTTGCACTAATATTTTATATTGGTGATTTCCTATTTGGGTATTCTAGTCTTGTCCTTGACTAGAAGTGGTTTGTATTTGGTGTTATTCCTCGCACTAATCGGAGAGCAGAAAATGGTTGTGAACCACTGAACTCCCTTTTTAACGTTCGAGCTCGAAACTCATTCGTCTTTTATGATATAATACAAGGATCCTTGTACTTCATCTTAAACTATATTCGATCATATTTTGTCCGTGTAAAAGAGACTCTTGTTAGAGTTATTGACTCAAAGATTGTCTAGGACTGGGAACTAGTTGCAGATAAATGGGTATGTCCCAGGAGATTGTTAATCTAGTATGATCAGGGGGACGGTATTCTTATATCTGACATTTGGTCTATTGTTCTAGTTTGGTGCCATACAATCAGTATTCAGAGTCATGTGTTGTCGACTTTTAATCATAGTTATCATTATCTTTTCATCACTCATATCCTTGAGATTATCGTATCCAACTATGGGTGTTGAGATTCTTATACCTATTATTGAGCCATCTTATAATTTTGACCTCTCCATGTTCGTCTTTATACTATACCATGGTATAGTATGGTATGTCAGCGTGACTTTGATGCTAATTGGAGACTGTCTGTTTCACACTTTCATTAACTCGTGTTCGGCTTACTACTCGTAAATTCTATAGTCGAGTGTTCATTAAGCTTCCAGTGACTATTTATTACGATCTTGCTCATACCCTCAGTTTGTACTTGAATTTCAGGAGAAAAATTCTTATAAGGAAGGGAGAATGTAAAATCCTAGTTTTTTAAGGGTAATATGGTCATTTGACCAGATTTTTTTGAAAAAAAAACTAATTAAATATATATATACATTACTCTGTCTCTCTCTCTATCTCTCTCCCATTTGTTCCCTCTCCCTCCTGATTCACTCCCTCATTCTCGCTCTCTCTCCCATTCTCTCGGCCGAAGGAGCACCGCTGCCACCTCGCCCGCCGTCTAGCCAGGCCAGCTACCGGTGAAGCTCCCCCATGCCGCCTACCACCCATGCCACTGATCCCCGGTAATCGGCGACAATTCCGACTATTTTAGGTTACGTTCTTGGGCTCGTTGGTTCGTATCATCGAGGGGAACATTAAGGAATATATTTCACGATCCCATTTTGCCCAGTTTGAAAGTTGCTATTTTTGGATATTTTGAGTTTCGAATTTTAGTTTTCGATCCAACCATTAGATTTCATTTTTGTTGTCATTTTTGGAATGTACACGGAAAATTGAGAAGTTTGATATATATATATATATTGACTATATTTGGTGATCGGCACGAAAATCAATATCTAACGGCTTAGATTTTGTCTAGTTTTATGTGTCACCAGTCCGGTGTCAGCCCAGATCCGAATTGATAGAGTTATACATCTAACTTAGCTATTTTGGATATTAGGAATTCAATAGAGAGATCTGTTCATTGATTCGAAGCTCCGTTGAGAAGTTGGTTTTTCCCAAATGAGCGATCGAGGGTGTGGAATTGGTTCCCAACTCTCCGAGTGATCGTCCAACGGTACCTTGAGCATCCAATAGCATAGTATCACTATTCTAGTGAGGTAGGGATTCAGTTACCTCTATTTTATGTCGTTTGTGAATAAAACTTATTTTCTGCAACATATGAGAATAATCGTGATTTTATAACTTTTAAATATCTGTGATGGTATGATATATATATTAGATTGCCCTAGTGAGGTAGGGATTCAGTTACCTCTATTTTACGTCGTTTGTGAATAAAACTTATTTTCTGCAATATATGAGAACAAACGTGATTTTATAACTTTTAAATATCTGTGATTGTATGATATATATATTAGATTGCTCTGAGACTTTTCTAAGTACAGGTTATTTTAGGGTATGTTAAAATAGGATTATTATGCTACCCATTATTTTACAAAATTTAATTAACCATTTTATTAAAAAACCAGAGCATCATTTGAACTTAAATTACTGCATGGCTACTTTTACACATCAGTTCAGAGTACACGTGTCATAGGATCACACATGAGTCCTAGGTTAGCATCATGGGGTTTTTTGATAGTGTGGCGCTACAGCCTCACCGACGGTGAGAGTCTGTGAATCTGTGCGGGGTATTTCTTCTTATTACCTCCCCATTTGGCAGGTGTAGGCAATGCAGTTGTCCCTCTAGGTTTGGTAGGCGACACACGAGTGTCCCCTCCGGTTATGGGGTAGGTGTCAGGCACGTTGTATGGCACACGTAGTGCCAACACCTTGGTTTCCATTGATGAGAGATGGTGAACTCATAGATATGAATAGATTTGTGTCATGTGTTTGTGGACTGATTGATTTTTCGATATCATGTTTTCTATATATGTATATATGTATATATATATATGTATGTAATGACGGACTATTGATTTTGGATAACATATTTCTATATATATATATATATATATAGACTATGAGCTTTGAAAATGAATATGTATAAGTACATAAACATAGTTTTGTAAAAAAGGTGTTTTTGGACTAAACTGACCATGTATGGGCTTTCCATCACTAAAAGAGTTTTTACATGAAGTAACAGCTTTCTTACTGAGCTCTCGAGCTCACATCTCCTATTTTCCTCCCTTTCAGATGATCATTCATTCGAGTCAGTCATCTCGATGGCCAAGTAAGTCGCTTGGTTTACGTTGCGGTCTTATTCCTATTTCTTTTCGATTGGTTCTTATAACTTGTTCCATTCTTTTCGTTTTTAACTGTTTAGCCAAGTTTGTTGTCAATGCTAAGTGAATGTATGAGGATGTATTTACTACTATTTGAGGATTTGGTGTATAAATGGGACCCTATAGTTCCCAATGAGCATATTTTTAAAATTTTAAGTACTTGGAATTTTGATTAATTCTGTAAATCAATTTTTGGACTCTCAAGGTTTGCGAATTTCATTTTAATCAACATTAAAGTTTTTATTAAACCAAGTTTTAGTACAAATTAACTATGTTTTTCTCAAATTCTAATTGGTGTTTCTTTCTGGATAAACTAAACTAAAGATGAATCTCTTTCATACAGAATTTCCAACAATTTGAGGACTAAAATGAAAATACAAATACTTAATTTTCTCTAAATTTTGTAAAATTCTTTATTTATATTAATTTACACTCAAAATTACCAAAAAGTCACGGCTTAAGATTTGGGTCGTGATAGTCTCAACATTGATTCATTTATGTTTCAGGTCATTCTAATAAGGCTTTGGGGTCCGTTGTTAGAAATTATATGGGAGTTGTCGTGGTTAATCTATAGGTGAAAATAATCCCTTAGTAGTTATTATTTTGGGACAAAATGACTTTTTTAGTGCTTTCTATAAAGTGAGCTTTTTTAGTGCTAATTTTTCACTTTTCTAGTATAAAGAATAATAAAGTGGTTTCCAAAATTATCGTTCGAGTTTAATTTAGTCATCATTTTTAATGTGCCATTTTGTACATAGTTACAAATTTTATGGCCGTTTTGAACTTGGTCACTAATGCAGTGACCGTTTTGAACTTTTTTTTTTAAAAGAAAATAAACTTTCATAATATGCGCTTGGGAATGGAGCAGAATCGGGGAAAAAAAAAAAAACTAGAATGTGAAAATGTGATTCATATAAACTTAAATACCAGGATTATG
This sequence comes from Parasponia andersonii, assembly GCA_002914805.1. Classification (NCBI taxonomy): domain Eukaryota; kingdom Viridiplantae; phylum Streptophyta; class Magnoliopsida; order Rosales; family Cannabaceae; genus Trema; species Trema andersonii. The sequence continues at coordinate 178,855 of JXTB01000136.1, forward strand.
GTTATTTTTTGGGGGTTCGTTTCTTTTTTCTTAATTTCTTCGCATTCTCTCATCTCTTTTAAGTTGTCAAATGGGTTTTTAGTCATCTCATGAACTGGAGCAATAAAATTATAATTAGAAAAATTATTTTTTTTAAAAGTGTTAAAAAAGTCATTTTGATTTCCCTGTATATAGGGGCCTTTGTAAAAGAAGTTAGAAGGCTATTTTAGGTTGTTCATTGCTGAATGTTGGGACTCCACGAAGGTTAAATGTTTTGTTTGGATTCGAATCTGTTAGATATATGCAGTTGAAAGTGATTCCAAACATGTAGTTTCCACAGTTCGGTCCTTTTCTCCGTTTCTGGAGTAGAGTTTTATTATGACGGATCTCAGTCAATTATTGGGAAGGCTATTAAAAGCAAAACCTGCTAACTTGATTAACGGAGACTTAACCATATCCATTGAGTTGGCAATCTCCGAATTCACCGCTTCTTCTTTCAGTTTGTCAATAACTTGTTTTGAGTCCTCTTCTAATACACAATAAGTGATATTGCAATCAAGGGTTTCAGATAGAGCAAAGACAGCTGCCATGGTCTCCCCCTCAAGTGGGGACGATGGAAGGGACATTTTAGTCGCTGCAAATAGCACTTTCCCCCAGCTGGTCTCAACCAATCACTGCAAGCCACATCTTATTTCTCCCCAAAGCAACATCAAAATACACCTTCACGCATCCTTCAAATGGAGGGGTCAACGAAACACTCAACTCTACCATAGGTAATTGAAGTATTGCTTCTGAGAACAATGAGTAGGAGTTACGAACTGACCGTAAGTAATTTATTACACTTGGGACAGTCTGGCTATGAACCACTTCATTCCTTGTTTTTCCAAATATGATCCATTGTGAATGAGGCATAAAAAAGGACCACAATTGCATCAGTACCCAATTGGTTTAAATGCCAAATGCAACGGAGCCACTCTTGAAAAGATTGTATTGGATTAGAAGTCAATGGTTAAGTCATCCACAATCTCTGGGCAAAATCGCAGAAGAAGAACAAGTGTTCCATGCTTTTAGGTTCCTTTTCACATAAGGCCGGGTAAGATGTCGTTGGGATAGGGAATAAGAAGATCAGCCTCGCTCTAACAAGGAGAGCCTTAGAGAGGATTTGCCACCACAGGGTCTTACGATGGTTATGTAGCTCTGAGTTCCACAGTTTCTTCCATTCCTTTGGATTTAGGACGGAGGAGGGTGTTATGCGTTCTAAGGCTTAGATTAGATAGGCTAATTTAGTCGAAAATTTCCCATTCTCATTCTTTAACCAAATCCCACGAGTCTGAATGACTACCATTTCCAAAATCGATTTTGCATATGGCTTCAATACTATCAGAAGCAAAATCCTTTTTGCAGTTTAAGTAAATTCCATCTTCCAAACTCTGTTATGAAATCTGATATGTACATGTAGCTCCTCCTTGGGATGCCCAAAAAACCTGGGTAGTAAGGGACCCAAGGGGTCTTCCCATATGTTGATAGACCTGCCATGGCCAAAGGATTTGCACGCAGCTTTAAGAACAACCACCTGTCGAGCTTTGATAATGGAGTACTTCCAAAACCATGAGTCACCATCTCGGACTTCAACGTGAAGGAAATCAGACCTTTCCAAATACTTGGCTTTTAACACTTGGCAACATAAAGAATTATGGCCAATAGTAAGCTGCCAACTCCATTTTAGGAGTAGTGCCATATTTATTTCTAATGGCATTCGAAATCCTAGACCTTCAACCGATTTTGGGAGACACAATGCATCCCAGACCAATAGATTCAATCATTTTTTTTTTCTCCTTCTAATGACCCTACCAAAATTTTCGAATGATGGAGTCTACTTTACTAGAATTGGCAATAGGTAAACACGTTGATTGCATGGCGAACATTGGGAGAGTCATTGCAACTGATTTTATGATAGTGGCTCTTCCAACTTTCGATAATAATTTTGCCTTCCACCCTGCCAATTTTGTTTCATGTTTATCGACGATGAACTGGATATCATGCTTCTAATTTCTCGATCTGAAAATAGGCATGCCCAAGTATTTGATGTTCAATGAAGGCCCAGCAAATCCAAGGGCTCTTGAGATGGACTATTCCGTAGCGTGTTCTATATTCTCGCTGAAGAAAATGCTCGTCTTTCTCATATTGACAGTTTGGCCCGTCAGGTCACAAAATTTATATAGCTCCAAATAGTTCGGACTTTACTACAACAAATGATGTTGTTAACAACACCTATTTGACAACGAGCATTAATGCACGTGGTTAAAAGTAGATATCTACAACGGATATTTCAAAGCCTATGGTAGTAAATTAAAATTCACCACGGGCCTGGATTGGCTCATTGAATAGGGGTCACTAAAGTATTTACAACATACAATGCTCATTTTGGTCACAACCTGTATTAAATTTGGACTGATGGGGTAACTAATTTCTTTGAATTAGAGATTATTTATTTTCACGTTTTCATTTGTTTCTGCTGCATATGATTTTCATAATTTCTTTGCATAGTGAAATTATAAAGTCCTGATTAATTGTGCGGATCTGGAAAGTTTCGGATCTCTTCTCCTCATTTCAGTGTCTAGAATTGCTCTGTTAGTTTATATATTTTTTGTATATATATTTGATTCTTAGGTTATTAACGATTTTAAGTAGTAAGCTTTGTAGTGATGAAAGTTTTCTGAAGGGACCATTGCGCTTAATAAATTATTGTCTTAATGTTTCCTTTCTTATGTTTTTCTTTTGTTTGAATATGAAATCTGGTGTTTGGTTCTAAAGAGTTCTTAGATTATTATTTGTATAGTGGCGTAAAAAGGGATTTAATAAGGAGTTAAGAAGGATTGGAATATTTTAATTAAAATGGGAATTAATTAGTATTGTCTTTGTGTTAGTTTTTGGGATTTTATATGTTATACTTTAGTGGTTTTATATGTTTAGTAATCTTTTCTTCTCTGAAAGTTGTTGTCCCTGTTCTATGTTTTATTAATGGTATTATTTTAATTGTAATATATTGTGAGATGGATAGTGATAATTGTAGAAAATAGGTAGACAAATAGATAATCGTGATGGGATAAGGTTATTAGCTAGCAGGTGAATTAATTTTTTTATATATAAAGACAAATGATGATATGGGATCCTATGTGCAACACTTTCTCAATATTTATTACTAAATTCTTGGATCTCATCGTACAATCGTAGCTTCAGTTGAAATCCAGATTCAAAAGCAAAGTGTATATAGCTCATCTTACTCGCTTTTTTTAATAATTTTTTGTTGCAAGTAGATATCAGACCTTCGTATTTACTTATATATATACACATATTTGTATAGATATAAGAGTTATAATACATCAAATTGCACTTAGTGCTAAAACATAAATGGTTTGCTCTTGTTTTTATGTTTACTTTTTCAGTATATACGGTCAAACATGATTTCAGTTACTAGAGAGAAATTAGACAATGGATAAAGACTGGCTAAACTTTCCAAGGTTTATTTTCTTTGTTTAATAAAAATTGATGTATATGAGACATATGTTAGAGATTTAAGTAAATGATGTGATTTATTTTCTAATTCTAGACCTATACAAGAATATAGAGATTGTGCCAAAAACCTTATAAAAGCAGCTAAGGCACATGCAGAAAATCGAGAAAAAATAATTTGTCCATTCAAAGTATGGAACTTACTGAAAGAGTTTATGAACACTTGGTTAATAATGGAATAGATCGTACATAGAAGACATGGTGTTGCATGGGGAACATTTGATGATATATGCACACCATGAGGAAATTAGAGTATCTGAAGTATTTAGAATGTATAGAGATGCATACGCTCAAGATAATGATGCTACCATTGGACCTATGCCTGATATAGGAGAAGTATGCTACCATTGTATTAAAAGCACCACCAAGAAGCTTCCATGACTTGGAAGAGTACGAGAGAATACTTATGCAATATATACGCCATTGGATATATCTAGACTTGATGATACCCGTTTTGAATGTGAAAAATATGTTCGAAAATATTGTGAGAGAAGTTTAGTATAATTTAGATGTTTTTTCAAATGTGCTTATAGATTTTGTTCTTTTCTTTATATTTGACTTTTTTTTTCCCGAACATAGGAATCTAATCATTCAATTTTAATGCTTTTTTTTTTTTGTTACCATGCATCTAAAAATATGATTATCTTTGTTTTCTCCGAATTGACTTTATAGATACTATATGTGTGTCATTATTGTTTTTTATTACTATGTGTAGGACCTGTTTCCAAATCATACACCATGTGGACAATTAAGTGGCAGAACAGGTCACAAGTAAGGCTCACCATCCGATATGTGTCAAGAGTGACTAGCTAAAGGCCACGCGAGTCGCACATGATACCATATCGACTATTGGGCTATCCGAGGTTAGGGGCGAGTCCATCCCAGACCTTGGATGAACTCGGTCCAGTCCGATTCTTACCTCGACAGTTAGGGGGTCGGAAGCCCCAAAGGTATTCCACCAGAATACAATGGAAAGTAACTCATAGCTCCAGACCCAGACAGTGCATTTAATGCGATCCTGAGTAGGTGTGCGCAGGGGGCAAGCCGTCCTAACAGAACGGTGATTTATCCAAATCTCGCCCCTGACAGACTCGAGCCATAGTAGACGGTGGAAACCAGGCTACAATGGTACAGGGGAGATCACGGTAATCTCGGCCGGTGACCTCTAGAAAAAGTCTTGAAGAAAAAGATACTCAGTCTTAAGCTTGTAAACCGGGTGGTACACAATCTCAGGACTATACATATATGAGCCATGCGTCCCCAAATAAGGATGCATACAAAAGAAATATTTAAAAGTTTACGAGCAAGAAACAAAGATATACTCACATAGAACAAAATCATTGCTACTCTGAATCAAAGAATGACCACTGACTTAAGCATCGGAGAGTCTTTGCAGGTGGCCACCCCCGCCTCTCTGACCCTGCCTGAAGTTCAGAGCACTTTGGAATAGCTAGGACACTTAGATAGTTGGAGGATACAGCATCAGCGGTTCAGAGACACGTGGATAGCTGGTGAGAAACCGATCCAACAGTTTGATGCCATCCATGGGAACGGTTGAGAGTGAGAAAAAGAGTAGGAGACTCACGATCGTGCTCTCCCCGAAAAAAAAGTCATACAACATTGGATGGCACCCTCGAGGATAACAACCAGAAGCACACGTCCCGACGCCGACGGGAGCTCCTAAGAAGCACGATCAGATCTGGAGCAAAAGCTGGATCAGATGCTTGCCACCCTGACAGAAGCAAACTGGAAGGTAGAAATGGCCCACGAGGCCGTCCTGGGTTTAAGGAACGAAGTCGCAGAGGTGCGCAGAGACAACGCCCGCCTCGAAGGGCTGCTGGCAAGCGAAGCCAGGAGCCAGCGGAGAGAAGATTTTGACGAAAAAGTCCAACAAGAATTTGGAAGCCAACCGCGAGGAGAAGTTCTCGCCCCATCCGGATCGCGGATGCAGGGGGCACGGCAAAGTAAGACGAGACCCCTCCAAACCGGGGCAGCGATGGGCAGAAGACGCTATGGAAGCCCAGGAGGTATGCCTCCCGACTAAAAGCAAGAAATGATGGCGGAGTTGAGCCAGACCCCTGACGATCTGGCAGAGCAAACTATGCGAGGGATCAACCGGACAGCCTTCGCCGACTGGATCCAGATGGAGTCCAGGCCAAGAGACTTCACGACCCCAACCTTCAAGCTGTTCGAGGGGAAAACCGACCCCCTCGATCACATATACCACTTTCAACAGAAGATGGCCTTGGAAACCAAGGACGATGCTGTGACCTGTAAAGTCTTCTCTATGACCCTGGCAGGACTAGTCCTGCTATAGTTCAGATAGCTCCCAGAGAAATCCATAAACGGGTTCGAAAATTTCTGTAAACTTTTCCTAAAGCTGTACGGGGGTATTCAGAGACAGCAAAAAACCATGCGAGACCTTGACCGATTGGAGCAGGCCGCAGATGAGTCCCCGAGAGAATACCTGTCGTGTTTCCTGAAGTTGATGTCCCTAGTTCATAACGCCAACTCGGTCCAAGCAGCAGGCTCATTCGTCAGGAGCCTGCAGCCAGGATCAATGCTATCGGACCATCTCTTTTTGAATCTTCCGTTTGATATGGCGGACATCCAGGCGAAGTCGGAAGGGGTATTCAGGGTACTGGAAAGCCACCACAAGGCGCCCAAAACCTCCGCCACGATAACAACGTCGCCGGTGCAAACCCCGGCCCCACAAGGGGTGAAGAGGCCCTCACCAGACCAAGGGCCGACTCCAAAATAGGAAGCTCCCATTCAAGGCAGTCAGGAAGGTGGCAAGAGGAGGAAGATAGCCCGCGACCCTCTTCCGAAGTATGAGCTCAACACGCTGATCAACATGATCTACCTACAAAATAGGGACAGGGGCATTTTCAAAGACCCGCCCAAATCTGGCATCCCTGAGCACATGAAGAACAGGAATACGTACTGCCAGTTTCACAAAGACTACGGGCACGACATCGTCTACTGCCGCAACCTTTACGCACAGGTCATGATAGCGATACATGCCGGCAGGTTAAGTCGATAGGCCGTGATAACATTGGGCAGAAACTCTGGCCAAGAGTAAAAATAAGGTGCGACTGTCGTGTGAGGTTTTTGAAAACTCCTTCCCTCATCAAAGAGGCATCCCACACCGCGCTAATATTGTCCCGCTTCAACGAGACACATCATAAGATCCGCAAGTCCCGCTTCAACGGGAGAGTGTGCATCAACAGACTTACCTACCTAGCTCCGATAGACTAGCAATTGCCATTAAAACTTATCTTATAAAATTGGTACAGTGGTACTCACTTTTAAATATTCTGTAATGAAATTCTCAATTTGCATTGAAGACGTGCCATGCATATGCCATTTTGTAACTTTCAAGAATAAGTAAATTTCACATAATGACATCTTCCATGTAATTCTTGTGATACAGTTGTAAGCCTTTACTTACCCCGTGTCTTGAATAGGAATTGATAGTGGAAAGAGTCAATATCCTCTAGAGATTAGTGTGCTAATCACCTGTCATAAATTACTATTATTCAAGATGCACATTTTACAAAAAGAATGCATTAAGATATTTGAACAATACCGAAATCAAAACCTGCCATCGACTGAACATAGATCCCAATTTCCCTTCAGTCAGGCAGAAACCTGGAAGGTTCGTACCAGAAAAAAACAGGGCGATCAACAAGGAGGTGGAGAAACTGCTAGAGAACGGTCTAATCAGGGAATGCGTGTACCCGTGTTGGGTCTCCAACCCGATGGTGGTAAAAAAGAAAAACGGCGACGACCGTATTTGCATAGACTTCACCAACCTGAACAAGGCCTGCCCGAAGGATAGCTTCCCCCTGCCAAGAATCGACCAAATGGTAGATGCGACGGCGGGATTCGACAGAGTAAGCTTTTTGGATGCCTACTCTGGATACAACCAGATCCCCCTGTATGCGGAAGACCAGATCCACATGGCTTTTATCACGGAGCATGGTCTAGACTGCTATAGGCGTATGCCATTTGGCTTGAAGAACGCGGGGGCAACCTACCAAAGGTTCATGAAAAAGATGTTCGCCAGGTTACTAGGGAAGACTATGGAGGTCTATATCGACGACATGGTTGTGAAGAGCAGAGAAGATTCAGACCATCTGAGACACCTAGACGAATGTTTTCAGATTCTGAGGCAATATTAGATGCGTCTGAATCCCAAGAAATGCGCGTTTGGGGTGTCCTCTGGTCAATTCCTGGGGCGTATGTGAGAAGGAGGGGTATTGAGGCAAACCCGACCCAGTTGACCTCGATCGCAAATGTGTAGAGACCCTCGACCATTCGGGAGGTCCAACGCCTGGCCGGAAATAGCCACTCTCAGCTGATTCGTCTGTAAGATGTCTGACCGATGCAAGCTTTTCTTCCAATGCTTGAAGAAAAGCTCTACTATCATCTGGGGGGAGGAACAGGACAGGGCACTGACAGATCTCAAGCTGTATTTGAGTCACCCACCTATCCTGGCTTCCCCAGCAGAGGGGGAGCACCTGTACGCCTATTTAGCAGTATCCGAAGTAGCGATCAGCACCGTACAGAAACCAGTGTTTTATATAAGCTGCATGCTCCTGGATGCCGAGACGCGAAATAGTGTGGCAGAAAAGCTGGTTCTCGCTCTGGTCAACGCTAAAAAGAAACTCCGGCAGTACTTTGAGGCACACTCGGTCACCCTGTATACGGATTTCCCCATCCGGCAAATTTTGGCCAAGCCAGTCCTATCGGAACGACTGACCAAGTGGGTCATCAAGTTGGGAATATACAACATCGAGTATCGGCCTCAAGCATCGAAGAAAGGATAAGTCATGGTGGATTTTTTGATGGAAATTGAATCTTTCGGCGAGCAGCACGACCCGTTTCAGATGTCTCAACTTCCCCTCCCTTCAGCTTAGACGCTCTACACCGACGGATCCACGAATGCCTCAGGGTCAGGTATCGGAATAGTCCTGCAGACCCCAACGGGTCTCAGAGTTGAGAAGGCATTGAGGCTCGGCTTCCAGGCGACTAACAATGAGGCGGAGTACAAGGCACTGCTGTAAGGCCTAGAGCTGGCTCTGCACTTCGGAGTGGAGAACATCGCAGTAAAGACCGACTCGCAGTTGATCGCAGGTCAGGTCAGGGGAAACTTCGAAGTAAAAGAACCGAGGTTGCACATATACTTCTCCAAGGGAAGGGAGGGCAAGAGAGACCAACAGTCGGAACTTCAAAATTTTTAAAAAAAAATTATTACATGGGATGGCGTGCCTCTGCGTTGGCGAGGGGGAGCCATGTGTATCCCTCAAATTGGAAGAACAGAGAAACGATTTCCCCACTTGATAGATACGAATCCATCGAGTAGGGAAATGGGGGCAGTTATGGGACCTGTTCCCAAATCATACACCACGTGGACAATTAAGTGGCAGAACAGGTCACAAGTAGGGCCCACCGTCTGACATGTGTCAAGAGTGACTAGCTAAAGGCCACGCGAGTCGCACATGATACCACATCGGCCATTGGGCTGTCCGAGGTTAGGGCCGAGTCTATCCAGGTCATCCCAGACCCTGGATGGACTCGGCCCAGTCCGATTCTTACCTCGACTGCTGGGGGGTCGAAAGCCCCAAAGGTCTTCCATCAGAATACAATAGAAAGCAACTCACAGCTCCAGACCCAGACAGAGCATTTAATGCGATCCTGAGGAAGTACGCGTAGAGGGCAAGCCATCCTGACAGAACGGCAATTTGTCTAAATCTCGCCCCTGACAGACTCGAGCCATAGGAGACGGCGGCAACTAGGCTACAGCGGTATAGGGGAGATCACGGTAATCTCGGCCCGTGACCTCTGGAAAAAGTCTTGAGGAAAAAGGTACTCAGTCCTGAGTGGTTCACAATCTCAGGATTATACATATATGAGTCATGCGTCCTCAAATGAGGACACATACAAAAGAAATATTTAAAAATTTACGAGCAAGAAACAAAGATATACTCACATAGAACAAAATCCTTGCTACCCTGAATCAAAAAAAGACTACTGACTTAAGCATCCAAGAGTCTTTGCAGATGGCCACCATTGCCTCTCCGACCTTGTCTGAAGTTCAGAGCACTTTAAAATAACAAGGACACGTGGACAGTTGGAGGACACAGCAACAGCAGTTCAGAGACATGTGGACGACTGGTGAGAAACCGATCCAACACTACGTGCATAACTTTATACTATAGTACTAAGTTTTCAACTCCTATTATCATGAATTTAATAGTCATATAACTAGATGTCTACATAGCAAGAGGGATCACTAGTTGAAAAGTCTACTCCACCATCGGTTAATATGAAAAGTTCAACGAAGAAAAGAAAGGGAATAGGGAAAACACGTTTGGATTTTGGTGATGTGGAGAAAGCCAAAAGGTTAGGTTTAAATTCAATGAGAGGTCAACCAGTTGGTCGTAGTTCCGTTAAATTGAGTACATTTATTGGAACTTCTGTTAGATAATTGGTACCGGTCACCTACAAAGATTGGGATGCAGTACCTCCAACTATAATAAATGGTTTATGGGCTACTATCAAGGTAATACAAAATTGAAAATTTTATTTGATAAATTTTTATATACTGATTGTACATACATTACGTCCAACTATAATAAATGATTTATGGGCTACTATCAAGGTAATACAAAAATTAAAATTTTATTTGATAAATTTTTATATGCTGATTGTACATACTATTTAAGCACTTGTCATATATCAATATTTTTCTTTGATAAAATGGATCAAGTTTCCGGCTAATAATAACTAAATGTGAATGCAACAAAAATTTGGTATAGATGAATGCACAAGGACTACATAATATCATCCGAACGAACATGTTGTAGACAACACATGCATTTTGACTAAACACATCAAGGAAATTGTGGTTGGCCCTAATACAAATAGACACATTCGACTATTGAACCCTAATATTTTATCAAGTACTGATGTTCAACTGAGTTTGAAGTAAGCTTATTAAAAATTTATAAAATCTGAGATTGTATTACATTATTATCTTATTATTGTAATTAATTTCTCCCTAATAACTTTATGAAATTCTTTTTGGATTGAAAAAAATGATAAGTTTAAAGAATTGAGAGAAAAATTGACCTTGCCTCATTGTACTAGTTGCAAAGGGTATGCACGCTTAGAGAAAGAATTAGTAAGTACATTTTATCTTTTGTTTTGAAGTACAAGTCGTCCTTGATGGTTGCTGGGATCTAGGACTAGTCTTTAGAATAAAAATGGCAGATAATTATAGTAAATTGAGAAACCATTTTTGAATAGAAACTGATAAATAATTTAGTATTTTGAAACTTCAAACGGAGATATTGAGATTTGGGTGATTATAATTTTTTTATTCTTAGGCATTATGTTGATATATTATTAAATCTATTTTTTTTTAAATGTGGGATTTAACTAATAACCACCACTTACTATAAATTTAAAAGAAAATAACACACATATTCTACCAAGATTTGAACCCTGATCCTAAAAATTCACACACACACATCCTTTAAGTCTTGGACCAATTAGCCCCAGTCACGATATATTGTTAAATCTATAATCATACAGATAAACCCAAGTTCAAAAAATGAGGTAATAACAAGGGTAGATCTTTGGGTGGTTGGACATACTCGAAAGAATAGGCAACCGATTAATGACAAAGCTGCAGAATAGTTGATATATTTTTAAAATTTTAATTTTCTTTTCATAAAGATATCAAATGATATTAGTCAATTTTTTCATTATGTTGTTTTCTAAATTATAGGAAGAGATTGAGATAGCCTCACAATTGCCTAACATTAGGTTATCTCTAAAAAATGATGCTATAGCACAAGTACTTGGGCCTGAACATTGCAGTCGAATTAGAGCGCTTGGTAAGCGGGCTGCAGTTAGAAAACTTGAGGCCTAAATGTTAAGTAGGGTGAATGCCATGTAGCTAAAAGAAGATGTAAAAAATCTTACGACTCGATTGGAAGACTTTACTGCTATTGTACGACACTTAACCCAAAATTAGTTAACCTAAAAGACTAAAGAAGAAGAGAAAATTAATGGGATTACTATTTTGGTGTAGAATGGGAAATGATAAAATACACCTTACTTTCAGGTTCCAAATAGAAATGAAGACTATGGAATATATGTTCTTCTAAACATGTCTCAAGTAAATATGATTAGGGAAGTGTAAGTTTACAAGGGGACAATAGTGGTCACAGGCAAGTTCCAAAATTTGTTGACCAAGTAAAAACTTGTCTAATCAATTTATAATTATTTTTGTTATTTATGTCTAATTTACAAAATTATAAGTATGTTATTTTCTCTTGTTTTGTAGTCATACCAAGCTCCTAATGCAAAAAAGAATAAAACTTTTAGTAGACAAATTTCTAATAACTCATGAGTATCAAGGTACATGTCACTGATGAACATCTATTGTGTACATTTATTATGAGATTATATCATAATTATACACTTGTAATTTCATTAAATTCTCTAAATTAAGATAATTTCATACACATAGGCATAAAAACAAGAGTTACCCCTAATTTGTCCTAAATGTTCGTTTTTATGTAAATTTCGTAAAATAGGCACAAATTCTAAATCACGTAGGAGATTGATCCAAATTTTAAATCCATGGATTTTGGACTTAATATGCAACTAAACCCAATTCCCAAAATCTGCCAGATTATTTCGAAGTGAGTCTCATGTTTATTTAACATTGCATATTTTAAAAAGGTGATTCTTTTGTGGGAAAAATAAGTATGATCTAAACTCTGAATAAGCCTCGTTGTTTATATTATTATACATGTGTTACCTAATTTTCTTAATCAATCTTAATACCCTCCTTGATAAGTAGTAGGTCTTGATCTATTGTAGTCAATCTTTGGCATAACAAATACTTAATTCATTTTGTATCGCTTGTGTTAGAAAGAGATTTTGATTTGTTGTGGACATAATGTGACATCATAAATGCTTGACCACATTTGCAAGTATTGGCGTTATCAAAAAAGATAATTAAAAAAACTAATTTAATCATATAAATAACTGTTGGAGCGGTTTCACACCAGTCGTCCACGTGTCTTGAACTGCTGATGCTGGATTCTCCAACTGTTCACGTGCCCTTGCTAGTTCACAAAT
>JXTB01000136.1:192238-210276 GCA_002914805.1 Parasponia andersonii
AAGACCCTTGGGGCTTCTGATCCCTACGACAGTTGAGGCGAGGGTCGCTGTTCCTAGACAGCAGACCCTTGGGGCTTCAGACCGCCAGCTGTCATGGATTCGAGGTCTGACCGATTGAACCGTTTGGGATCAGTGATGGATTCTGCCTTAAATTCGGAAGACCCACAGGCCGATGGCGGGATCACGTGCGATCCGCGTGACCCTTCTCACGGTTCGAGGTTCAGGAATGGGCCCCACACTTACTTCACCCAATTTACCTGAATAATCCGATATTACCTGCTGGTAAATAGGTTGACAGATAAATTTGCCATCCCTACTCATGAAACTTATTTTTATTTTAAATAATGTGTAATTTCTTTTTTTCTTTTTTTCCAAATTTGGTATTTATTTCCTTTAAATTTAGCATTTGTCCCTTTCTTTTGAACTTATAAAATTTTAAGAATGCCCCTCAAATGAGTGAGGCTGTTCCCATAAGTGAAACCATCTCAATTTAATCCGTGGATTAAATTTATTGATCTGTTCCTGGTAGCCAAAGACAATTAATTATGCTACAAGTTTCGAAGAAAGTATAACCGACTTCAAAAGTATATATAAAGGTGTTGTACATGAGCAAGTGGTGTATTGGGTATGATTAGAAATAGATTGGAGTGAGTTGTAGGTTGCTAGTGAGTGACTATTGGTGTGCGTTATCAAGATATAATAAAAGTCTTTCTCGTGTAACTAAAACTCAATAATTGGCATTAAAACACAAATGGTATCAAAGCAATGCAATTAAGAAAGTATTTAAGGAACAAGTTGGTAACACTTTTACGTTAGTATGTTTGTATTAAAGAATCTAACTTTAATTAATAACGATAAACAAAATATTGTCTAAGTATTGACATTATATATATATATATATAAATACATAAAAAGATTTAATTTAATACACTTGGTGTAATATTGATGAGACGTAGAAATAAAATACAAAATAGAGATAATTTAGTTTGTTTACACGTTTTGTGCTTATGAGATTGAGAAACAAAAACATTTAATACACATTATTGACGCATTTTAATATAATTAGTAGAAAAAACAGTGAAATACAATTATCAATGTTGGATGGGAGAGTCATATAACATAAACTAAATCTATTTTGACTTATGGTCCTTCCAACTAGAGTCGAGTGAGAAGCTTTGATCATATTGTGGCAAGCAATCAAGGATTGTAGATAGACAATCAAGGGCTATAGAGCAAGGTATATGGTGACCACATTGGATAAACTATAACACAGTGCTTTAGATTGTGTCATGTCTAACTTCTAAAGATTAAGTATAGTTAAAGACTGAAATTGGTTGGGTCTGTTTCTTGGTAGTGAGCCAAGTCACACCAAGAAATTATGGGGTACCTTTAAGTGGTCAGATGAGTCAAGGAGTTCAGCCATCATGATTACGACACATGGTCAACTATATGGAGTCCTATTTGCAAGGGCAAGATTGGTGTGAGATAGTAAGCGGTAGTGAGGTGAAACCACCGGAGAATCCCATAAATTTAAAGAAATAGAAAGTCAAAGCTAGTAAGGCAATATATGTTTGATGATTACAATTGATGAAAGAGTTCTTAAAGCATATAAAGTGTATAGAGACGCAAAAAATAGTACGGTACATATATGCGGCACTGTTTTCAAAGGAGAACGAAGTAAGTCTTCAACTCCTAGAAAATGAGTTGTTCTCAGTGGAGTAATGGGAGAAGGCAATCAACCAATATTTCAACAAGGTGAAATCTACGTCGCAAAATTTCCGAATTAGATCCTAAAACAAGTATGTTAGAGTCTATGATGAGAAGAATAATTATACGTGGATTAAGGTTGGAGTTTAGAAGCTTTATTGCTGACATTTGAAACCTTCTCTCTAGTTTCGAAAAATTGTTAGCCAACTTGCAGTCTTTGGATAAGCAAATGTCAACTGCGTCACTAAAGATCAATAAGAACTAGGGGACACTCTTTAGTGGCAAAAGGAAAAATTGAGCCAAACAAGGTAGCATTAGGATCAAAGAACAATGAAATGTCTAAGGACGAGAGTGAAAGTTCTCATTTCAGGGGAGCTGAGAAGAAAAGGTTCGACAAAAGACAACGAAATGGTAAATGCTACAAATGAGGAAAGAAAGGGCATTATGCTCGAGATTGTCGTTTCAAGATGACTTTGATCAAAGAAATTGCAGCATTGTCACACAAGTCAAGGCATGTTGCCAGTGAAGAGGACTGGCATGTTCAAGTGTCATAAGAAGTTGCTCAAGCCAGCCATTTCAATGCACCGGAAGTAACGCAAGGGAAGTCCTAAGTATAGATATAAAAGACTAGAGATGACTGGCTTTGTTAAGAAGACCTTAGTGAAATTGAGAAATGCATTTCAAGAAGACAAAAAGGTCGTTGTTGAGGTCTAGCAATGATCTAGAGACTTCTCTCTAGAATATTCTGTGTATTGCCCCTACGTGTTGCCACTGTTGCCCAAGACTAGTATAACCGATTTAAGAGGTCTATGTGTTGCATGTAGATGGTATATCGGTTTGTAAGTCGAGTTAGAGTGGAGTGTATAGTGAATGCTAGTGAGTAGTAAGATAATAAGATACATAAAGTCGTGTGAGTGCCAACAGGTTGTAATGTATTGGTGTGTTTTATCAAAGTTAGTGTAATAAAAATGTGTGTTTAGTACTAGTTCTTGTGTGTTGGCCTAACTCAACAGATATGGGAATAATAGTATTTGTCAGTGGCACGTTTAAATTCGATAGTGTCAATAAGTTTTGGCTTGAAGCAAGTTTTTTCTACTTTAAGCAAAGTGGCTTGGGATTTGGAAAAGTTTGTGTTGTGCAATTGAGCCAAAATTTGTGCAAATTCATGGAGCAATATCTGCCATAAACAATCTAAGAGTTAAAATTCTCCTGAAACAGGACTAAATCTAGTTTAAGGAGCCATTGCAGGTTTTGCTTGAAGCAAAAACCACTTCGAGCAAAAATCATGGGAGTAAATAAGCAAACTTCAAGTCAAAAAGTTAGTTTTCTGATCTCTAGCCAACCACCTAAAAGTTCTCATGTCTAATCAGACTGAATCCTTTCGGAGACTAGGTTTTGAAAGTGTAAGTGATTGAGTTTTTGTACACGAATGCTCATGTTTGATGAACCCGACAACAATTACTCTCAGATGATCCTTAAAAACAGGTCATTACCTTAATTCTGAAGCTAAATGGAAGGATATAATGTCCACTGTACACAAAAATAATGTGTATAATTGATTATCATGCTCCAAAAAGCAATATGCATCAAAAACAATACACCAAAATGCTAACCAAGGATGGTAATTTACATGCGCCAAGAACTCGCGTATATTTCTAACGATGTTTTCAGATAAAACAAGGATAACACAGCGGGCGGTAAGGAATATTACATATTTATTACAAAATGATGGAAGCAAAACACCAGAACCAAGAGTGATTCTCATAGCACCAAAAACAAACTCACAGACCTAACTCTCTGGGAGTGAGTTGCAAGTTGTTGGGAGTACAAGTTGTTCTGATCTTCATCTACTCTCTCTGTGAGTTTGCCAACTGTTTCTCCAGCTGAAAGAATAGTTTCGAAATTTGGGAGAGCAATTTACAATGTTGGTCACTTGAGGTCAATAGCTGAGATGTCATTAGCGATTCTGGGTCTCCAAGCAGTTGTTGTAGCTGAGAACATAGCTTTGAAGCTTCAGTGTCCCTTGTACAAGTGTTGGAAATAAGCTGAAGTAGTCTACAACATTGGTCTTGAGTCGAGGATAGGTGGGGTGGAATTGGAGGAACGAGAAAGGGATGCCGAAGCAACTGGGGAATCCTCCATCTTTCATTGCGGTCCCATGCAAGACACCTTTTCATGATATCAAGAAGCCAAGGATTCGAAACTGTTTCATATATAATTTCATGGTTTGGATCTGTTATAACTTTGAACTTTGCCCAGAATGTTTTGTAATCTGAAAACGGGGTCCTCCCATACACCATCTGATAAAGGATGCAACCAAGGGACCAGATGTCTGATGGTCGACCACACTTAATAGGGTCTCCATTAGCATCAGTTTCATTACACATAAATGCTTCAGGAGACATGTAGCTCAATGTACCGACCTACATCAGTAATAAAACCAAAAAATAGTCAAAATTTATAATAATATGTATTTAGGCTATTCAGGGGATAACATTGAAGAAAAGAATGCCGTATAGCGGTACCAACTTTCGCTGTATCTGCATACCACAAATACTATAAAAGTCCGGCCAAATAAGCAAACGGTTAAGAACAATAAATATATGAGAAACGTATACCAAAAAACTTTACTTATCTATAGTTATTATTTTGCCCTCTTTTTATAATAATTTTATAATAAAAGTTAGAAAGAGAAAAATATTAAATAATAGATATTTATTATCCAAATTATAGTAATTATTAGATTATGATCCAACGGATGAAAAAAATAACTATTAGATTCGGAACTTATAGCAGTCTGATTTACAACTAATACAACCTAACATATATTTATTTCACACAAACAAAATCCTACATCAATTAACAAAATAATTCTGGGCAATAAGTCTACTAACAATTTAATTACCAAATGGCAGAAATTTGCAACTTCACATTATAACATCAAGTTCGGGTCACAAATTCTTGTGAAAATCGAGTTTTTTATGATCTATAAAATTCTAACTCTTAAATCTTAATTTGGCTAAATGAGATCTTGTCCCTCGATAATATCAGCAAGGAAAAATTACAGTGCAAATGGACTCACATGCACTTATGAAGCCAGCAAATAAAATAAATGAAAATTTGCAGTATTGTTCTGCCTTTAGTCAACATCAAAAAACAATATGTCATCGTTCAACATGCGACAACTTATGAAATTATGTGCATTAATTAGGACAATAATCCAAATGAGATATTCGTCCTACTTGAATGGTATTTCCAACTGAGTTAAAGAAAAGTGGGTGGGGGCCAGGGAAGAATTACCTGTGAATCCCTTTGAATATTTGTGGTATCACTCAGAATGGCTTTGGCTATTCCAAAATCAATTAACTTTAGAGAGCCTTTTACCAGAAGGAAATTAGCTGGCTTCAAGTCGGAGTGCACTATACGCTCCTCATGTATAGTGTTTACTGCTAGAAGAATTTGCTGCGAAAAAAAAAAAGGGAACCACCTCACATTTAGAATTATCATCCAAAAAAAAAAAACGATAGCCATTTTGTCTCATGAATAATTATTAACAATTAATGTACATTTACGCTGAGATATTTTCATTTTACCATATGACAGCATACAAAATGCAATGTAATGCATAACAGATAAATGCAATGGTTGGAGGCTCGTTTCGTTTCAAGGGAAAACTGACACTTCAATCCTTCAAATCCTAGGCACGTAGTAATGTTTGTGTTCAACTGACAACTCCTTGAATGATCTGAAGTTCGAAATGTCTATATCATGATCTTACAGTACAAAAAATGAAAAAGCAACATAATTGAACAAAGACTAAAAGAAATACCTAAGCTTATGCTAAAAGATACCAAAGTAAAAGATTCATGAATGACTCATGAATCATTGTTAAGACCATCTCCAATGCATTATACTAAAAAATGGTGTGCTAATACTAATTTTAACGTGACATGTCAAATTTAGCGTGCACTTTTTTGAATTTTGCTCCAATATATATATGCTAAAAGAAATATTATTTTGTATTTTAAACATTAACTATATGTATAAAATATTTTTTTCCTACTATATACTCTTATTATTTTATTATTTAATTACTAATCATAAAAATTAACCTTATCTACCCATTTAGAAACACTCATTCTATATAAATGAACAAATTAGTTAATGCAAAAAAAATTATAAATAAAAAAAATATTCTCCTATTAATTATAATTGATTGTAATTTAGTAAGGATAGACTGGTAAATAAAATTTAATAAAAAAATTAAATACATGCATTGAATTTTGATAATATTGTGAAACACATGAATATTTTATATATAAAATAATAGCAATGTTGTAAATAACAACACATGCTAAAATTTAGCATGTACTATACTTTGTGCTATATTTGGCACAACGAATAGTACGCACTAAAAATTATACCAAATATAGTACACTATTAGAGAGCCATTTTTTATCCAAATGCTAAAATTTAGCATTAACATGACATTTAACATGTGCATTAGAGACGTTCTAATAATTAATGTACATTTATGTCGAGATATTTTCATTTTAACATATGACAACATACAAAATGTCAAAATGCAAGGTAATGCATGATAGATAAACGTAATGGTTGGAGTCTCGTTTCAAGGGAAAGTTAACACTTCAATCCTTCAAATCCTAGGCACGTAGTAATGTTTGTATTCAACTGACAACTCCCAGAAAGATTCTGAAGTTCGAAATGTCTATATCATTATCTTATGGTACAAAAAATGAAAAGCAACATAATTGAACAAAGAGTAAAAGAAATACCTAAGCTTTTACTAAGCCAATAAACTATCACCCCAGTAAGAACTGAAACAATGGGAAAATAGAAATCAAAACAAAATTTGCAACTGCCAAGCAATGGAAGTTGACTCAGCTAAATAAACAGAAAAACATTAAGAGGGGGAGAAAGAAAGCAAAGAAGGGTATAACCCAATTACCTGCCAGTAGAATCGAAGCCAGTTCTCATCTATGGTCTGGTTGGAGCCATCCATTTCCTTCCACTTCTGGGAAAGCATGTGAGCCAAATCAATCTCACCATATTCAAGTACCATGTAAATAAATCCATCATCCTTGACTCTGCCATCTTTGTTACTCATGGACCCATTCATGACCTCCTGAAACAAAGCTTTATCTGTCACCTAAAAACAGAGAGCAGGCATCAGGATTATTGAATTTTGCATATCAAAAATAAATACAAGATAGACAGCAGGGGGAAAAAGCATTATAATAGTCATAAATTGTAACGCTAATACAAGAACATCTGATAAAATTATACTACACCTATCATAAACGAAGAATAAAAAGGTTTAGTACTCGCAGAAATTCAAAGTCTTATCTATTTCTTCTCATGGGTATAAAAGCTTGAAAGCATTTATTTTGTAACTGTAAAACAACTGTGTAGAAACATAATGATGTGCTTATTCCTTTTGGCAACTCTTACAATTCAGGTTGTATGAAAAAAAAATGGAAACAAAATTCCTCATTAGATATTACAGTTTGAGAAATAATATATAAAATAAAATGAATAAAGGAAAGGCCAAAAGTAAAAAGCTAATTATTTTTAGATTTTTTCTTTTAACTTCAGAGTCCAACTCAGCCCCTGCTCAAGTCATAAGTTTCCAGATTCATGATAAAGAACATAATTTGGCCAACTTAGACCATTTGCTTTATTATGTCAAGGTATCTTATTATAGATACTGTGTAAGCACTTGCTTGGAACTTCATATGATTTAGACATCTTGAAAGCAGGATTTACAACCAAGCATCGACCTTGTAAGATGGAACTCAAATCCATTTCAACTAAGACTTCTCTACGATGTTTGGTTGTCGACTCTATTGCAGCATGGTTAGATATTTGTTGGTTTTTCTTTCCTAGACACAGATGCAAGTACAGATCAACAACACAAGGCACTAGTCACTATGTGGTGATAACATATGGAACCACATGGCATTACATATTGGGGATTTATGTACCTCAAAGTCTATGAGCTGTATAATGTTGTGCTTTCCTTTCAACCTATTCAAATACCCAATTTCCTGACAAAACCCAAAAGCAGTAGCATAATCACGTCCTTTGAGTTTGATTTTTTTAAGCGCATAGATTGTACAATCTGATGAGATAACTTTGTGGACCTCACTGCTTCCTCCGCTACCTATCTTGCCAAGCCTTTGATAGAGCTTCCCATTAACTTTAAAAAACAAGTCAGGATCATAATTCCTTTTACGAGGGACTGATGCACCTTTAGCACCTGCAACTCTATCTTGTTTATCTAATTTAGAATGCTCAGATTTCACATCAGAAGATAAACTCTTGGATGATGAAATGTGAGATTGAAAATCAATAGCACCAGTAGCTAATCGTTTCCCTTCAGCTGGCCTATCATCAAGAAGAGAAGGGTCTCCAGCCAAGTCACTTTCCTTGAGCACAGAGTCCTGCTGCACTTTAGAAAGTTCATACTCCTTAACCTCCATTTGAGTATCAACTGCAGAGGCAGAAGATTGTGCTGCAACAGCAATCTGGTCATTTAGCATTCCATGGTCGTCCTTTACACATGGACTTGATTGATGCAGTATTTTCCCTTGAGTTACAGGATGAGAATTTACATTTAAATCCCCCATGGGTTCCAGTGCCGCATGTGAATCACTATGAAGACGGGAGCAAAAAGTTGTCTGATTAAGCATGGGTGCTGAAGTTGAATGGACAGATGTTGTTGTGGCACATGATGGCCCAACAACCGAAGACTGAGTGTTAGGCTGGCTTAAGAAGTTTCTGAAATGGTGCAACTGATCCTGAACAGCTGTCGTTCTCTTTGCCAACAGAGAAATCCCACCATCAGATCTCAAGGTGATATCACATTCTGTGTTCTGATGCTTCATCTCGTGATTGATTACTGTTGATGCCTCTCCTTGATTGCCCACCACCCATTCCATTTCTGTCAATGCAAGTGAACTCATGTGAGATGATAAGTTCTCCAATCCAGTGGCCATAAGATCATCGGCCCCTGCAGGGTAGAAACAAGAGAGAAAATATACATGTAGCATAGTGACAATCCAGAAATTGTACACAAGATTAGCAATGATTCCCTATCTCAAGGTATCATAATCAAAGATGCCAAAGAACAGCAATCTAACTGAAAAAAATACTTTCATTTAGAAAATTCGAAAGAACTAAGCAAGCATTACCCTGGGAAATGGCCTTGCTTGCAACTGAAAATTGGACCTTTTTCCGACCATCAACATCTTGAGATTCCACATTCGACAGAGACATTGGGTTGTTGTCTTTACAACCAGTTATGGGCTTCGTTTGATTTCTCTGCCCATCAAATGGATTCAAGTTTTCATCGAAGGCTTTGGTAATGGTGTCTGAAATGGAAGGTGGTGTAATTGACGCGTCTTCTTGAGTTTCCTTGGCAACAGTGGTCACTCTCTTTACCTGCATGATTGAATCTTTCACAGCATGACCCTCACTAACTGAAACTAGATCTCTAGACTCAAGAGGACCTACACCTGATGCCGATTTTTTGGAAACCTGCCGTTGAGGAACTAAAATGCGCCTAGGCCCTAGACTATTCGACTGCATTTCACCTGAAAATCCCTCAACAAAACCATGAAAGGAATTGGGGATATTAGAATGCACTCAAAACATTAATGACATCAATTCTACAAGCAGATTTCTTTGACATAATTTGCACAATCATACTAAAGTATAAATTTCCAAATAGATCGCAAATTCAAACTCATAAAAGTAACAAAAAAAATTTTTATAAATTTTTTTCAGTAAGAAAAGGAAAAACAAACCTAACCCAGATAGAGAAAACACACAAAGAAACCCTCAATTAGAGTTGCAAAACAAACCCATCCAAAATACGAGTCCCCAATCATCACATTCCCAGAAAATTGAAACCATTGAGAAAGACAGAGAGAGAGAGTTACCTATAGGGCGATGTCGCTTGAAGGCGGCCTGAAGATGTCGGAACAAGCCAGGAGGAGAGGAGGAAGAGAAGGAAGAAGAGGAAGAGGATGTGGAATCAGGGTTGATCGGACGGGTGAGGTTAGTCCTCGGCGGAAGGTGAAGCTCCCTGTCCATGGCGGGATCTCAGCGGCATCTTAGAGCCACCCAAATGCAAATGGGAAGCGAAAGAGAGAGTTTGTGCATTTAGGGTTTTAGGGGTTTGGTTCCATCTTCCATGAATAGAGGTAGACTAGAGCTCTAACTCTAATGGAGTTAAATCGCACTGAGACTGAGACTAAGCTAGTGGTTAAGTCCAAGACTAGTCCCCAACCAACCAAAGAGAGCTCCGAGAGGGGAAGGTTTGAGAAGTTTTCAAACTCGGACAAGTTCGCGCTCTTACCTTGGAAGTTTCTGTTGGAGATATGGGCCTGGCCCATTTAAGTTCCGACAGGGATGTACCACTTGGGCCAAATGGCCCAGTCGTCATAGGATAAAGGGCCTTGTTTTAGTCGGCCGAATAGGCTGGAAGCATTTGATTTGATTTTGGGGGACTTTCAGTTGTTTAGAATACAAAGTTGGGAAGAAATTTCTAGCTTCGACTAATTTTAGTTTCGACTCTCAATTTTTTTTTTAAGAATAAATTTTAGTTTTGACTCTCATTTATGTGTTGTGTAGTCTCTTCTTTTTGCTCTCTCTGTCTTTCTTTCTTTTCTTTTTTTTTTTTTTTAAGAAAAAAAAATGTAACAGTCAGTGAGTCAAATGGATTTCCACTTTATTTCAAAAAAAAAAAAAAAAAAACTCGACTTTTCAAACGTTATAATAACCAATAACCCAAAATACCCCCCCAATACTTTCTGACAAAGTTACCCAAAGCCAAACAAATTCAAATTTATGGATATGTATTTTCAGATGAAAATTCCTTATACATTAGCTTAGCAAAACAGAGTATTTATTCACCGTCTAACACATAAATATACCAAAAACAAAAACTCTCTCTCTCTTCTGCGTTCTCTGTCTTAGACTATCAACGAAGATGGGTGTGATATATGCATCTGATACTTATCTTCAACTTCACCAAATGGCTTCAAGTTTCTCTTTTGTTGCCCAAAAACTGGACAAGAAGATAGAAGAATTGATGGTACGTGTGATCACCAAAGAGAGAGAACAATTTTTTCATGAACAACTCAGGGCCTTGGGCAATGAAGTCTATGATCTCAAGGAAAATCAACAGCTTCTCAAGAGGGATTTTAGCGGGACGATAATGAAGTTCTGCCGATTACTTGGCGAAGAAGATTGTGTTGATCAAGACCAATTAGAACTCAAATTCTTTCCCCAGAGGGGGGGTGAGAACCGAAGGCGAAATCAAACTTGCGATGCAAGAAATCGATAGGTGGAACGAAAAAGAAGTGGAGCTTAGTAAGGAAAGGAGGGAGTTGGCTCTGAGATTTGTCAGAGCTTTTCCTTGCGAAGAAGGGTATTTCAAGAAAGACATGTTCCATGATGTTGATGTTGTTTCATATGATCATACAAAAAAAGATCATGAGATTGACGATGATATGATACCATTAACTAAGGTTAGTAATGGAACATGGGGTTGGCATAAACTTGAAGGAGTAGAGAAATCAGATGATGATCAAGTGGAGTGGAGTTTGACTGAGGTTATGTTGAAGATGTATGGATTCAAGCTTGACAGGGCAAAGAAGGAAGAACAGGTCATAAGGCACTGGAAGGGATCATTGTTGAGTGCATCAAAGAAACACAGGGACTTAACCAAGAACAACTTGATTAATGAACTTCTTAGGCAAAAGAGAAACAAACTAGCCGTTTTATTGGAGGCGATCGAAGCGATCAAGAAGTCTAGGGAATTCGATGAAGAGGTACAAGAGGCTGAGAAACTGATGCTGGAGTGGTTGTACCAGATTGAGAGGGAGATCTTTTTTCTGTTTAATGATCTGGTCCTTATAGTTTGGACCTATAATCAAGTGGTAGTAGCTGCGTTCCGAAAATACTTCAGGTCGAAACTTGAAGTGCTAAGACGGCGACAACATGGGAGGGTACCGGTGGTGGTCTACAGGATTCTTTCTTTACTGGAAGGAGAAGTAATGGAGGGTTCAATTGTGGAAGAAGGCAAAGGATTAATCTTATTGAAGAAAATTCATGTTGGTCAATTTATGGATCAGCTCTACAAGATGATTCTGTTGTTGACATCTGTTTTGAATGCGAATTCAAGTGTGTCCAGTTTGAGTATGTCTAAGAAGAAAACACTACTTGAGTGTGTTGAAATTGTCAGAAGATGTGATGAGGCATGGCGAGCTATTAGAATGGAGGTTGATGAATCAATGAGGGGTAGCATAGGCATAGATTATTCTCAAGTTAGTTCTGTTGTATAGACTTTTGACACTAGTTGAAATTGTTAATTTTTTTTTTTTTTATTTCAGATTCATGATTTGCTTATAATATATACCTTATTTTCACTTATTTTATTCACGATTTACAACTATGTTTATCTCTGTAGAAGATTAATTCTAGACTTGGATAATAATATTTTAATGGAATAACAGTCACACAAGGCTGTTAGAGTATTTCGGTACTAGGCTATATTTTCAGTATTCTGAGCATGTGAAAATTATGTATTGATTATTTTACCATTAAAAACTTTCTTCAACTGGTAAAAGTTAAAACTCAAACACCCTTATTCTGCTTCCTGGTTTCTTCAACTGGTACAAGCTAAAGAATTTATGAGATGAGGATCCTGAATTTGTCGATAAAATCAGGAACCAAATCATAGGACATAGATCAGCTTGTTAATTATTCTAAATGGAGATTTAGAATCTAGAATCTGTTCCGAGTAGTGACGACCTAATTTGGTTACAATGGAAATAAGTCCTGATCCATGCTTAGAAGCTCTGAATTCTATTGAGCTAGAGTTTTATCAATACGAAATGCATTTGAGAAAAGAGGAGATTCTTAAGATGGAAAGGGAGATGATGGAGGATTTCAAAGACATTTTAGAAAGATTTCCTCATGATATAGAGTAGTTCCTTTAAGTCTATTTGGGGTGATTTTTTTTTCCCCTGGTTCATTCTTAGTTTTTAGTCTTTAGATATTTTGATCTGTTGACTACTGTATTTAAGTCCTCTTCTTCATTTATTTCTTTTGGGTTCTGAATTTAATGTGAAGAGGTAAAGGATTACTACATGGTTGTGAATTATTGACATGATACTTAAACTGGGAGAGTTTAGTATTTGACTACTGATATGATATATTTCTAATTGTTAATACCTGTCATGATTTACAACATCAGTTAATTATATTTGCAATCTGCTAACGTTAAATAAAATTAGTTGAACATTAACCATGTTGAGAAGCCTTGATTTGGAAAGCGTAGATACATATGTGTACGGTTACCTTATTTCCATGTAGCTTCTTTATGATTTATACCATCGGTTTACAATATACTGATGGAATATCAGTCAAAGTAGTACAACTGGCCTGTCTAATACTATAGCTTGGGGCAACTAAAGAGCGTAATTCGGTCTTAGATAGTCATAGTAGAACAACTGGTTAAGACTATAATTTGCATAAAAAATTATGTAAAGCTGCGTTTTATTGTATCGTTTATTAATATTTTTGGATTCTTGGTTACCTTATTTCTATTTACATCTTGGTTATGAATTTTAGGCTTGGACTATTATATAGTGATGGTGATGCAATATGAGTCACATTAGTGGTACAACCGATCAGGTAGTATAGTTACACAAGTACTAAGATTTATCCTATACGCCATAAAATATTTTTTAAGCATGTTACACTTACAGATTTTACCTGAAACTTTAAAAAGAAAGAGAAAGGGAAAAAAAAATTGAAAAATACTAATCAAAGTTTAGAAACAAAAAAGAAATTCAACTTAACTTTTAAGTTCTATCCCATGTAATTAAAAGCACTTGGTGGAGGGTGTTGCTATTTTCAGAATATTCAAGGAACAAGGAGAAAATCTCAAGAAGCTAGCAAATGGCCTATCCATGAGGACGATCAAGGATGCGTTCAGTTTCGCTGTTACTAATTCTTCATCATCACCATCAACATCATAAGATCATGATCATGGTGTAATTGGAACTAGAAATGAGTAGATTGATGGTTATACCATTTAGTTTCGCTCATGAATTCTGTGACACGATTTCATTTTTGGAAGCTTTTTTCAGCGGTCAAGTTTGGGATTTGGATTCTGAAAATCAAGTGACTGATTACAAGAGTTGAAGGGTTAGAAAAAATCACAGAGGACTAAAGTTCAGTTACTAATTTTTACCTTACTAGTCAACCAAATTATCATATCTATCAATTAAGAACAAAGAAATGAATGGTTACTACTGTTTGAATGGCCCTGAATAGTTTCACATGTACTTCTCTAAAAGATCACAGAATTATCTAACAACTAATTCTAACCAAGAATTACGACTAATGAAATACATATTTAACATTTTCCCTTGTTCAAAAGATGTGACAAGGATTGAAGAGCTTGCTAAGATGAGAATCTAGCATGCAAGCTTTTTTCAAAAAATTTTGCTCAATAATTTTGGTCGATTGCAATATTATTTATCCAGTAATACCACGAGGCACATGTGGTATATGTACCAGTATGTGGTGCTAAATACCAAAGTTAGTCTTTGGGCATTTTTCTTATTTAGAAATTGTTTTTTTTTTTTTTTCATTCATTTGACTCAAATATCCATCTCTTTTGACACTTATTTACCCACTGCTTATCCACATATTAAATAAACTAACTGTTCTTTTTCATTTTATTTTCATGTTTATAAAACTTTATATATAGCAAAATAAATTAATAAAATCACAACATAGTCCCCAGAGCTCTTCATAAAGCGTCAGAAAAAAAAAAATCTCAGTCCTCAATCTCTCTCTCTCAAGAATAGCAAGAATCTCAACTACATTGATCGTAACGGAAATAACTAACTATCCTGATCAAGAAAGCCTATATTTGCTAATATGCACCAATGTTGATTCACTTACTCGCCTATAACCAATCAAACGTTTTACATTATTACATTCACAAAGGTCAACGGTCACCCCCAATTTCATTTTCCTTTTCCGAAAATTAAATATATACATATATATATATATATGGACACCAATCCAGTAGGTATTTTTTTTTTGCTTATACATATATATCAATTTGGCCAATGAAAATTTAGCATGCACATTTTTTATTGTAAAAAATAAGAGAGAGAAAGAACATTAATGAAACACGTCTTTTTTTTTTGCTTATACATATATATCAATTTTGCCAATGAAAATTTAACATGCACATTTTTTATTGTAAAAAATAAGAGAGAGAAAGAACATTAATGAAACACGTCTTTTCATGTACTTTATTATAGTCATTGGATCACCATGGATCACCATCTGGTAATCCAACGGCTAAAAAAAAAATACCTACCCATAGTTTAAAAAAAAATACCTACTGGATTGGTGCTATATATATATATGGCACCAATCCAGTAGGTATTTTTTTTTTACCTATGCATAGGTATCAATTTGGCTAATGAAAATTTAGTATGCATATTTTTTTATTATAAAAAATAAGAGAGAAAAAATATTAATGATATACGTCTTTTCATATATTTCATTATGGCCACCATAGGTAAAATAAAAAAATACCTATCCAGATAAAATAAAAAAATTTCAATTAGATTGGCAACCATATATATATATATAAAATAAAAAAATACCTATCCAGATAAAATAAAAAAATTTCAATTAGATTGGGAACCATATAAATATATATATATATATATATAATAAAAAAATACCTATCCAGATAAAATAAAAAAATTTCAATTAGATTGGCAACCATATATATATATATATATATATATATATATATATATATATATATATATATATACTCAGTCCTTTTCTCTATATAAACCCCAGAGAGAGACCATAATCATCCATCAATAGTAGGCTACGTAGTTCAAGATTGATATAGCAAAACGAGGTAAACGTCATCGTTTTCTCCCTTCCTCTTTCGATTAAGCTCTGAAATTTTCTTTTCTGCATTGTCTCTCACCCGAGAAACAAACAATGGCGACGACAGAGTCTGACGAAAACGACAACCACCATCATCATCATCATCAAGCAGGTTGTTGCAAAATCTGGTTCGAAAAGATGGTCTCATTTTGCAGTACGAATTCTGGTTCGTCTGACGCAGAAAACGACGATGGTCACGTAACTACCGACCAAACTGAAGATGCTGTAAGGCGGCCGCTGATTCGGAATGACAGAGTCCACACGACGCCGTTTGATCAGACGGAAACGAAAGAAACGGAACCTGAACCTCTTGATGATGATCATCACATTGAGTACTTCCATCACGATCAAGATCAAGATCGAGCGGTTCGATTAGTGGCCAGGATCTCTCGCCTGATGGTCGATCTCGTTTTCTTGATTTCGGACGAAAGAGGAGTCATCGAAGTCTCTAGACAGATTCAAAGCCGCCCTCCGGCCGAAATTGAATCTTGTGGTGGTTGAGAAGACGCTGGCACTGTTGGAAAAGGGAGAGGAAGAGTTGAGAAAGAGGAGGAGTACTAGTACTAGCAATCCCAGGAGGAGGAGTGTGAATTGTTATTGGAACCAACGTTTCGTTGATCGTCTCGTCGGTAGATTCTGCGAGCAGATTTTGAAGTTGGAAGGGTTTTTTGAGAGTCGATTATTTGTGACGTCGGAATTGCTCACGTTTGACCAAAACATGATTGGAATTATTCTTCATCAATGCGCGGCGGAACTGGATTCGATCGAGCGGGAGATGGCTTGCGAGATGATTCGATCGACTGACGATGATCGTGATCAGATTCTTAAGAAGGAGTTGTTGGTGTTGAAAGTTGAGGAATTATGGAGTGGTGTTGAGTTGAGTAGAGTAGAGTAGAGTCAGTCAATTCATGAGGAAGAACAGTGTAAATTTGTTCCAAGAATTCTTTGTACGTAGTACACTACATAATTAGATATTACTGCTATAATGTGACCAAAGAATATTGTTTTACACCTGAGTTAGAGTAGAGTCAGCGAGCTCATAATTAGGAAGAATAATAGAAATTTGTTCGAAGAACGAAAATTTGTCATCACCTCTCATGGTTTAGTCTTTTAATTTGTCGTACATTACTTAGATATTACTGCTACTATGATGAGAATATTGTTTTAGACCTTGGTAACATTTAGTGAATCACTTGCCTTTTTTTTTTTCTTTTTCTTTTTTTTTTTTCAATGGAAAGCCCCAAAATGAGTACAAGAGCATGATTTTATTTTTTGCATGCATACCATACTCTTCTCGTCTTTTCTTTTTTTTTTTTTTTCAGAGAAACTATTCTACTTATTTGTTGATGATAATTTTATAATATTACATATTCTATAGGTAGAAGAATTTCCCCCAACAAAACAAGTTATCATCTATTCTTAAAGCTAATTTGGCAAGTTCATGAGCAACACAATTTGCTTTTCTATGAGCTTGTACAACAAATATCCCAGTGTAGAGAGGTTTTGTTTGGTAGGAAGGATAAAGAAGGGTGGAAGGAGAGTTAAAAGACTCAAATCTATTATTTAGTCAAAGGAATGGTGGGAAGGAAGGATATGTTGGAGGGGTCACAAATCCTCCGGCCTCACTGACTTGAATCCTTCGTGATTTTTTTTTTTTTTTCATGGAGAGCATTTCTTTAAAAAAAAAAAGTTTAGATTTTGTGGAGGTCTTGTTTAGATCTACCAAAAATTGCTATATATTTAATGTCAAAATTGCTATTCATCCTAATTACCTCTCCTTCCCTCTTGGAAGGATGAGGGAGAAGAATGACAAATTAGAAGGCAAATGGCAAAGTTACCCTCTAAAACTTTTAGCAAGTATATATTTTACAATGGGTAATACAGTTGTTCTTGTTAGGGTTTATACCCTAAAAATATATATATTTTGGATATTTGTTGAATTAATAAAATGACATTTTTTTTATTTGAATTTGTGCATAATTGGTATGTCATTAAATATCAGAAAATCTCTCGTTTATTTATGTGACCATAAAGTTAGCATATAAGTGTTATATATATGAGCATTAAATTTATGGATAATAAACTAAATATAGTCCGTAATAATTAATTAAAGTTTGGGATCTTTAATTAAATATTATTAGTACGGTCCATTAACATTGAGAATGTAATAGTCTTATCTGGACTATTGATATGTTGACATCACAATGTAGGTATTTTATATAATTTGATTATATAGGACTGGACCAGATATAATTTGAATCTCACATAAATTCCGTTAACTGTTGAGAGTTCAAATAATGTCA
>JXTB01000136.1:217684-248889 GCA_002914805.1 Parasponia andersonii
TACGCAACGCCCACACGTTCATCCAGTTGTGCTTGAGGCTTGGATTGGAAGATCGTGGTTGAGAAGACAGTAAAGCTAGGATCCGCTGATAGGCTACAAGAGGTATTAGATCTATTCTCTTTATATGTTCCTATTTGCTATGAATTAATACTATTTACTTATATAGTCAATTGTTTTGAGAAAATTTTTGAATGTTCCTGGGCCAATCTTCTGCTGCGAAAATGGTTTTAAATCCAATAGTTCTATAGTTAAATCTATATATCCTTTCAATTCTTGTTCCATTATCAAACGACACAAAAGAGCACTGCTATTCACTGTATTCTTGTACCGTCTCTATTTCCTACTCCCATCTCTCGTACCAAGCATAATGTTATTCAATTTAAAAAATTCACATATTGATCAAGTTATTTGGAATATCAACTCTAATAGATATATGATTTTGAGTTAAATGCTAATTCAAATATTTCCGATCGAGATCCAAATTGGCCATTTCTAGATTATAAGTTGAAAAAAGTCATAGAAAGATCCATAACGTGGTTATAGAATGTTAATAGATATATAATTTTGAGTTAAATGCTAATTCAAATATTTCCGATCGAGATCCAAATTAGCCATTTCTAGATTATAGGTTAAAAAAAGTCATAGAAAGATCCATAACGTGGTTATAGAATGTCAAGAAAATTAGGCTCGGTAGTAGTTCTAGTGCTAAGGTTTTACGTCTATTTTTTAATTTTTAGATTTTTTTTTCTATTAGTTATTATTGTGAAGTTCAAAAAATTTTCAAATTTGTGCTTGATTTTTCTCTGATTGGTTAAGATTTGTCTATTGGCTGATTGAAGTTTGTCAACCAATCGACGTAGCTTTTTTTCTGATTGGTTGAGGTTTAAATCCATAAAAGGTAATTTTGCTAAAAACTAATGTACTTTAAAATATTTTAAGTTAGCTGCTATATGGCATGGGCTTATAACAAACTGACCGAATTTTGAGTATTTTTAAGTAAATTTTCTTTTAAAAATATTGTAGCAAAATGATTAATATATTAATGTATATATCAAGTGTAAAAGATAAAATATATAATATAAAAACTAACATACTCAATACATAAGTTAAATCTCATACATAAATCGTAAATTTACATGTGCTTGGCCATTTAACTATATAAGGAGAAAAACAGCGATTGATTAAAACGAAGTTTAAAAAGAGAACACGCACTCTAATTTGCCATAGCTTTTAGAACTGCTATTATGAAAATTTCTCTACTAATGTCATCCTCAAAATTAGTGAGAAAAAAAATACACTTGTCAAAACACTCGTAACCAGGTCCAATTCTATTAGTGTCACAAGAATAAATCATAGTTGGGCCTGTTTCCTATCTAGACCCATTTGTGGGCTATACAGGGTAATATTAGGCCCAATAAAGTATGTTTACTACTCCAAATTCAAAGAACATTATAGTTTTTCTCTTATATGTGATTGGTTGAAGATTTAACACTGATACGTAATAATGCTTAACTGGATAATAATTAATGTGAAACTTTCCTTTCTTAATATAGAGAGAGAACTGTTATTAATTTATTTTTTGCTGGGAGATCAAAATTAGCTTAGTAAGGCACTAAGAGAAGAGTCCCCCTAACTTTCACACTTTTATTCCTCGCTATAATCTCAAGTACAAACTACATTTAAGCAAAAGAAAAAAAAAAAAAAAAAGCTCCGAATTGGAATTCGTATATTATCTACATTAACTTAGATTAGTAACTCTGTGATTATCAAGACGCATACTTTAAATTTATGCCCAGACAACGGTTTAGTAGAGATCTAAATAAGAATACGAAAAAGCCAGAACAGTTAAAAAAAAAAAGACTAACTTTGAGTTTCAACAACTTGGAAATGGGGGGATGGTTCATGTTCTTTCTTCTATTTTTTTTTTTAAATTTTTTGAAATGAAAAAGAAAAGGTAATTAAAAGTAGCACACAACTTTATTCCATTGCAAATGGTCTCGCATGATTTTGAGGCAAAAGGCATCAGAGAAGCAGTTTTTCCCCATAAGAGGTTCCATTATTGTGTAATTAGTGGGTACCTTAGTGTGGGTACGCTGTGCTTAGCCCCAAAAATTTCGCGTTGGGCTTGGGATTATCTCTACTGCCCAGTTTTTAAGGGTATCAACCCTACCATAACTCCCTGTTGGCTCTGCTACAGTCGCCATCTATGTAATTGGATTAGAGATGCTTATGCGTTGTGATTTTTATCTTTTCAATAATATCAACTTATGTGATTTTTATCTTTTCAATAATATCAACTTACTTTTTTTTTTCCACGAATCTTCTCATTGGTTCTTAAATTAGAACAATTATTTCATATTTCCCTTTTAAATTTTTTTCTTTAAAAAAACTCTTTTTTTTTTTAAATTTTTTTTTCACCTTTTTGTCGCACTACTTAATATAAGAACTATAACGATGATTTGTTATATTATAAAATTTGAGAAATGGAATTTAATATATTTTAAGAGAACACATATCAAGTAATAAAACATGACTATAGAAGAGAGAGGGGAAAAAAAAAAGTACTGCCAACTACCAACACTCCTCAATTTATTTTTAAGAGTTACTCTTTACTGACTACGAGCTGATCATTTTACTGACTACGAGCTGATCATTTTTCTTTTATTAGGAGAAAAATAATCATTTTATATAAAATGTTGGGTTAAGTATATAATTATTATTTTTTAAAATATTTAATTAAATTTATCACTATTATTAAAAGAGAATTAGTCAAAAATCTATCAAGAATTCATAAAAAATTCATCAAAAATATATTAAGATTATCACTGACGTCAAGAATCAAGAATTTGTTGAAAATTCATCAAGATCATCATGAATCTATCAAAATTACTAAAAATTTGTCAAAAATTCTTCAATAATTCAATTTTAAAAAATAATACGGTGATAGATTTAATTAATGAGGAAAATATATAATTAATTTATTCTAAAATACCTAGAATGGGTATGTTATATCATATGATTTGGCCCAAAACATGATCTACAGTGGCATGCTAAATTTAACTTAAAACTATAATATTTATTATTCTTATTTCAAATATAATATAAAGAATGAAACATGTTAAAATTTAAATTTACAATATGACCATGTAATGAGTTGGTGGAATATAATCGAATAATATGTTGAAAACATTCTTATTACATATCACATTTTCTTTAAAAATATAAAAATACAAATTGCATTAATTTTAGCATGATAGTATTGAAGAAAATTTTAAAAAATGCGTGTTAAATTTAACTTGTCTTACTTCCTGAACTTTGACATAAGTAGAGCTGTCGTTTTATGGATATAATAAAAATGGAAAGAACATGAAACTTGCAAGCCGTAGTTCTCTTTCTTTTTCTTTTTTTTTTTTAAAGAAAATTTCTTCTTCGAAAATAAAATAGATGGAAAATCGACGGAAAGACAGTCTCAACTCTCAAATCTCAGTCACGTACGGTGCGATATCAATAAACCTTAGTACCTTACCAACAATTGATACGTTGAGATCTAGACAAGTGCCATCTAAATTATCTGTGTCCTCTACATTTTTGCTTTAAAAAGCCAACATATTTTTAAATGAGTTGCAAGCCCTAGGAGGCTAGTGTGGTAATTAGAATAAATTGGGAGTTATTCAAAAATTAAAAAAAAATGTTTAATATACATGTTAGAAAAAATAAAGACTCTCAAAGGTAATATACACGTGTATCAATTTCTGATTTCAAAATGTGCGAGTTTCAATTTCGAAAAACCATTAAATCTATTTCTTTTCCCCATTAAAGATGCTCAAGGAGCGTTAAATGATATATATATATATATATATATATATACTTTTTTTAAAGAAAAAAAAGCCCCCTCGAATCTTGACCTTGAAGTCTTGAACTACCAAGAGGGCAATCAAATAAGATACCTTATGATATTCAAACACAATGAGAAAGAATGCCAAGTTTAAAGTTATATATGGAGAAATTTTTTTGGGTAATATTAAATGTTACATGTGCATCTAAACTAATGGGATTAGAAACTTCTTTAAATTATTTGACATATGCACTTTAGCTGATGTGAGACACAACTAAATCACTCACAAGAGAGGTAATCCACCATCATCTTCTTGAAAGAAGCTTAAAAAAGAGCACAAACACATACCTGGATTATGTTCATATGCATTGTTTAAGTAAACACTACTAAAATTTATGTTATACATAGACTAGAATATCCTGCATATGATGCTATGGTTATCATGCATTTTGTGCATATTTACACATGAAATTCTGTACTTGCAAAAAGTTACTAAAGAACATCACTGATGCCAAGCACAACAGGACTTAACAACTTATCAAAGATATAACATCTTGATATATATATACATAAAAAAGAAAAAAGAAAAACCCTAGTACTCTATATGTTGTATTGGTAATGTGACATTTCCTATACCACATTACTAACGTTATTTAGCACCCTTTTTAAGGATTTGCGCATGACGGTCTTCTCCTTCAATCTTCATTCTCTCCCCAAGTTCTTTTGTACGGATATTATGGTATATAATTTTTAAGTAAAAGCACCAGACAGACAAAAAAGTAAGGGAGAGCTGGGGTGAAGGGAGTGTTTGAATTAAAGATTTGGGCATTGTCCTTGCCTTTAAATTTGCATCAATAGAAAGAAGTAAATACTAAGGACCCATATGTTATTCACAACTATCTAGCATGCACAGTACTTTTTTCAGATTACATCACCAAGTCTCACAATGCATTGATAAAAACTCCTATAGATAAATATAAAAAGAACCATATGATGTAATTTTTATGGGGCAATAAAGTTTGTCTTGTCCATAGTTTGTTAATATGTGGGGACACATATCTCTTTCTTCTCAAGCCAATACAAGTAAGATATTTTTATATTATTATATGCACTGTCCCTAACTGAGTGGTTTAATTTATATATGTCAAACTCTTGTCCTAATCAAGCCCCTAACTCATAACCCTAAACCATAATCACTATCTACAAAAGCCATAGAATTTCCTTCTCTGAGAGTCATTACTCTGAAACACAAACCTTCCCCAGCTGTTTCAGCACGTCTCAGGAAGCACCCATCTGAGAATCTCAAAGTAAATTCCCAAAGCCCATCATTTCGTTGGCTAGAAATCTGTCCATTAATTCCATGTCTTCAGCAATGGCTAAATCAAAAAACCAGAAGAAACCCACCAAGCAGACTCGTCACAAGAGCCAGAAACTTGAGTCCCAAAAGGCAGAAAAGCCTCCCTCTTGGGCCGTTGTGAGAGGCCTATTAACCTGCAAACATTCTCAAGCACAACAGCAAGAACAACAAAAGCAGCAACCACAGCAGAAGCAGAAGCAAAAGCCAAAGCCAAAGCAAAAACAAAAGCAAGAGCAAGCCATGGAGGAAACTGTTAAGAAAAGCAAGAAAATGAAGTGTTCTGGCTCACTGTGTAGCAACACAAAAGTCATGCACAGGCCTGAAACAGGTTCCCCTGAACTCCAGAAGAAAAGGGCTTCAATGGGCTCAACATTTACCAACAATGAAGCTTCAAACAGATCATCCTCCATGAAAGGTCCATCACATGAACTCAATGGAGTTGTTTCCACTTCCTCTTCTTCAATATCTGTCTCTTCCAATTCTTCTGTTGGTGGGTCTTTTAGAGGAATGCCTTTTAGGAGATTCTCTGGTTGCTATGAATGCAGAATGGTGGTTGACCCTGTTCTTGGATTCACCAGAGACCCTTCTCTTAGGGGCAGCATTTGTTCTTGTCCTGAGTGTGGTGAGATTTTCATGAAAGCCGAAAATCTTGAGCTTCATCAAGCTGTTAGGCATGCAGGTAAACACATTCTTCCCTCAATCTTTATTCTTTAATGCCTGTTATTTACAATACTCTTTTCTCCAATTAACTGCACATATCCAGAAAATCAAATTCCAACCCAGTTCAAACATATAAATCCCCCCTTTGTCACCCTTCTCAACACACCATTTTACTAACAATTTTTACTTTTTTTTTGAAAATACAGTCTCCCAATTCAAAAATCTAGTTCAAACATGTAAATTCCTTCATTGTTTCTCTTCTCAACACACAAGTTTACTCATAATTTCACCAACTTTTTTTTTCATTTTTAATAGTTTTCCTTTCTGGGTTTTCTCAACAGTTTCAGAATTGGGCCCTGAAGACACAAGCAAGAACATAGTGGAGATCATATTCCAATCAAGCTGGCTCAAAAAACAGGCCCCAATTTGCAAAATCGACCGAATACTCAAAGTTCACAACACCCAGAAAACAATAACCAAGTTCGAAGAGTACCGAGACGCCATTAAAGCCAAGGCCACGAAGCTCCCCAAGAAGCACCCCCGATGCATCGCCGATGGGAATGAGCTCCTCCGCTTCCACTGCGCCACCTTCATGTGCTCCCTCGGCCTCAACGGCTCCTCCAACCTCTGCAACTCGATCCAGCAGTGCAACGTTTGTAGCATAATAAAGAACGGGTTCAGGGTCGCAGGAGAACCCACCGGAGAAGTCGCCGGAAATGGGATCCTGACGACGGCGACGAGTGGCAGAGCCCACGACAACGCCGGAGCGGCCCCGGAAAACGGCGGCGAGAAGAGGGCCATGTTGGTTTGCAGGGTGATAGCCGGGAGAGTGAAGAAGAACATGGAGGGAAGTATGGAGGAGTATGACTCGGTGGCCGGAGAAGTGGGAGTTTACTCCAATTTGGATGAATTGTATGTGTTTAATCCCAAGGCTATTTTGCCTTGTTTTGTTGTAATTTACACGGGGTTTTAGTGGGGTTTTTTTTTTTTTTGGTTGTCGTTAACACGTACTAGTAAGTGTAAGAATTCATGGTTTGATTAATCTACGAAGTTTTTATTTTTGATTATGAAAAAAAAATGTATTTGATTGCATAGCTACTAGTGTTTGATATGATTCTGTTGTCAACCTTGGTGATTTTTTGGGGACTGATTAGTAGTTATGTTCGAATTATTGTCCACCAAGTCTGTTGATATCCCTAGGACGGTTTGATGATAGTATGATTCCGAGAAAGGTGGAAAGGTAGAAGCTAAAAACGAAACTAAAACTAAAACTAAAAGCAAAATTGTTTTGAAAAAGTAGTTGGATTCTACACCAACTACCAATCGCTTCTAAAATCTTTCGAAAGATGTTTTTTAGGCTACAAGTAATGAAATAATTTGCCGAAAACAAACACGTAATCAGAATCAAGAGTTCTAAAAACTGTCACAAACTAACTAATTTTTAGTGAATCATCTGAGTGATTTAGTTATTTTTATGTTCATCTATGTAGAAACGAAGTACTAATTGTCTAGAAAGTGCTTGATTTTGTTGTTATCCTTGGTAATTTTGTAAGGGTGATTAGTACTTGGTGTTCCATTAAAATAGGCATTACCAGTAGTTTAGCAAGTCTTTGATTCTGTCATCGTCCTTGGTGATTCTTGGGGAGTGATTATTTATTTATATTTTATTTTTTATTTTTTTGAAAGGCTTGGCGAGTGATTATTAGTTGTGTTTAATTAAAAGAATACTAGTTGTCCTTAATTTTGTTTTTTCCTTGGTTATTTTTGTAAGAGATTTGCCTTTTGTCTTTCTAATGAAAAGAAAATATACTAGTTGTCTGGCAAGTATTTGCTTTTGTTTTTATCGTTGGTGACTATTAAGGAGTGATTATCGATCTTGATCCACAGGAAGTTTCCTGCTGGCTTGTTTGTCTAGTACTTGATTGATCATCTTTGTCTCTTCTCCAAAAAATATTAGAGATTCTATGTTGTTTTATCAAAATTTTAATACAAGCCAGTGAAGTAAGAATTAAATTGTCATTTCTCATGGCTGAACACACTTTTTTGGGTCAAAATAACAATCATCTTCATGAATATAAGTTTGGTAGTTTTCCATTTTTTCATACAATTTTGTTTTTACCTCATTTTTGTCCAAAGGTCAACGAGGAACCGTGAATTTTTTTTTTAGTGTTTCTTGCTCTTGGGACTCAATTTGTGAGCTGGCTTGGCCAACACTACATGACAAAGAAGTTATGAAGGCAAATGAGTTATATATGCAAATATTATTTTACTAAAAATATTCTCAATATTAATTTTAATAGAAGTATAGAAGGTTGTGTACACAGCATTGTTAATGATGATAACGCAAAGCATTAAATGCACGTTGGGGTTGGGAAATTGTGTTTCCAGTTTCCTACGAACGAGGGAGCTCTTTTCCCTTTACTTATTTTAATTTTTTGAGGCCTTTATTTTAATATTTTTTTAAAAAAGAAAAAGATGGTTAAACAGCTGCACATTAATTTTAAAATGAAGTACTATGTACAGTAAGATATGTATTATTTTTTTGGGAGATAGTATCTTTTATATTTTATACTGAGATAACTGTAAAAATATATGGTAAAATTTAATTATTTTATAATTTAAATTCTGAAATTTAAACTTTATAAAATAATATTTTAAAATTAAAAAATTCTAAGAATTAATACATTGATAGATTTTTTTGACCAATTTTATGAACGAAAAAATAATAATATTCTTTATTAAAATTAGATTCATTCGTATTATTTATTTTAATTTTGAAGATATTATTGTATTTTATTAGTTTAAATTATTCAAAAAGTCAACAAAATGTATTAATTTTTAGAAATTTTTAATCTCAGGATATTATGTTGCAGAGTCCAAACTTTAGTGTTTAAATTATAGAACATACAAATCTTAGGGTATTTTTTTTTTA
Source organism: Parasponia andersonii (assembly GCA_002914805.1). Lineage (NCBI taxonomy): Eukaryota > Viridiplantae > Streptophyta > Magnoliopsida > Rosales > Cannabaceae > Trema > Trema andersonii. Next base: position 226,469 of record JXTB01000136.1, read on the forward strand.
CAGTTATCCTTTTTATATTTTGACATTTTGTTCAATTTATACTTTATATTTTTGTTATTATCAATATTGACACTTAGATTTTACAAATTTATATCATGATACTAATTCAAAACAGTAAATTTACCAAGATGATTTAATAAGCTTATTTTTAGATCAGTTTTTATAAAATTTATTTTTAATTTTTTAAACGGCATCTTAGTAAATTAATTGCTCTAAATTAGTATCATGTATAAATTTGTAACAGATTTTAAATTTAAAGATCAATGTTGATAATAACCAAAATATAATATATAATATGAGCAACATTTCAAAATAGAAGGTATAAAAATGATAATATCCTAAATTTGGTGATATGATGTGTTGGTACAACAATTATAATACAATAAAGTCACATGAAACATAAAATAAAATAAACATAAACAGGTAAACAATTATAAACACTGAATTTTGTATAACAACCAATGAGATAGTAAGTAACCACTGTCGAATGCTAGGTAATTCCTTTGGAAGGAAATGGAAGCTATAACGCTCGTAAATAGATACCATTTTGGTCACTCACTTCGAATGCTAGGTAATTCCTTTGGAAGGAAATGCAAGCTATAACGCTCGTAACTCACTTCTCTTATTTTTTATTATTGAAAAAAAAAAAAGAGAAAAAATCAACGAGGTAGTGCTTTCAAAGCAGCAAGCACCGACGTTTGATACTGGTAGGTTTAGAAAACTATTACAACTGTTAATAGTTTAATAAATACTTTTATAGGTAAATTATGATATTCATTTTATATGTTTAGAACTATCACAAAAATTAACCATTATTCGTTAAGAACCGATGCTGGGTGGTAGAGGGTGACCGGGAAGAGGGAAAAATATTATATCTTTGGTGGAGTTCTATTTGTATTCCATGTGAATTTATACGTAGGTTATTTATATCTCATGTTCATGTTTTTAAGCATCAGTGGAATTCGATAATTTGACCGATTTTCTTAGTTATAATTTTTTAGAATGTCCTAAAAAAAAAAGCTTGATCACTAGAATGAGTGATATTAAAAAAAAAAAAAAAAAGAAAAATTAGGAGCAATGCCAGTTTAATAATATGTATGGTGTTTACCAAGGGTGGAGGCAGTCGAGGCCCAACGGGGCCATATACCCCACTGGATTTTTGAAAATTTATATTAATATACTAAAAGTTGTCATATTTTGAGTTTTGCCCCCCATTAAATAAAGATGATAAAATTTATGCCCTACTTTATATAGTTTATTTTCTAATAAAAATATCTTTTAAGCCCAAATGTGCCCAAATGTAATGTGTGCAAAAAAATAAAAATAATTAAAAGAGTCTTATATTACAAAGATGATAAATAGAAATAAACAATATTTATCCTTATTTTTTGCTCTCATCCCATCTTTTTAAAATACTCCTTACGAAAATTTTGAAATTTAATGTAATTTTTCACACATCTTTGTGAGAAAAGAAATTATTTTTTGTATTATTATTTGATTTCAAATTTTTATCTTAATTATTTCTATGAAAAAAAATATTCTAATTATGTTATGCTCCTATTAAAATTAGCTTTTGGCTCCGCCCGAGTGTTTACGAGTAATTAATCGACACTTGTTTATCCAAAGAAAGAAATTTTTTTTGACACTTTAACGACCAACTGAATAATAAGGTTACTAAGAAGACAAAAATAAACTAATAAATAAGCCCATTGAGAAACTACAACTCAAAAATATCACAAAAATTAAAATGAAGACATAATTGGTATTGTTGGGACTCGGCTCCTAGTGCTTAGTTAACTAGCATAGAATTTATAAGAATAAGGTTGGTCTAAACCATTTTTTTTCAAATCAAACAAAGGGAAAGGACAAATTGAGCTTTGAGTACTTGAAAAAAAAAATACATATATGTTGAACAAATTGGTGTTATAAGCAATGTACTTGGAATTTGATGCTTCCAGATTTAACAATTGTTTGAGTTGATGTGTCCCACGACGGTGTTTCGAAATTTCATTTGCAGGAACGTACCGATCACATTGAGTTGGCAAATTTTTTGATTCATAGAATCAACCAATAATAATGATTATAATTATATATAGTTATAAATCTTGGTCCTTTGAAATTGGCTTTATACTTTATCTGTTGGCTAATCATTTCCAAGAGCATAATAATAGAGCCTTTTTTTTTCTTCTGCCAACTTATCATTGAAAAAAATACATTTTATTATGATGTGTCATTTATAACTATTTTTTTAAAAAAAATTGAAACTAGATATTTATTTAGATGATTTAAATTTAACTAAAACAGATAAACATAGACCCATCTACCCATATTCATGTTCATTTTCTTGTAATTAATCGCCTAAAAATCTTTTAAGACAATTTCCCAAAGCTTTAAATATGAATCCATGTGAAATTGGGATGCACTTTCACTATTACCAGGACCTTGAATCCTATGGTCATTTTTTTTCCTTTTTTTTTTTTCGCTCCCGCGAATCCTATGCTTACTCACAAACTTAATTAGTGGTATATAGTTTTTACCGTTATGTACATTAATTTTCCCTATGCCGCTTTTACGTTAAACATGTTGATATGAAATTATGTCGTTTACCATAAACGACAAAGAGATTGTTAGTATTGCAGAGACATGGCAAACAACTTATTAGTCTAGCATGGCACTCGTACAATGGGACCTCCGCCCTGTACTCCATTTTAGCCTTAGGCCTTTGTTTTTTCAATTTTAGCAATGAGCAATTCTTGATTTGTGGGTACAAATCCATTATCCATTCTTGTTTTACTAATGTTTGACTGTTGTTTTGTACTCATTGCGTAATAATTTGAAACTTTCTTGATGTTGATAAAAGGTCTAGCAACTCAGTATGGGCGCCTTACTTCTTAAGACGCACTTAACCAATATATTAAATAATAATAATATGATATATAGTACCATCAATACCAAACCATTGGGGAAATTTTGAGGTAAGTGGGAAAAAGAAATACACCCTTCGATAATGAAAATTTTCTGATTCTTTATTTCAACAGTTAAATTTTCACTTAATTCTCTTAAATTTGCCTAGTCTTTAGTTGCCCTGTTAGTTACATATGCTTTGACCCGACATTTGGCAAAGCCTTACCAATATGTATTGAAGTATTACCAAGTTGATATGATCACCAACTTTGTGACGAAATTTATTCGTTTATTTATTGACATCTTGATGATATTAAATCATGTGTTATTTCAGAATTGAGGCAATGCCATTTAAAATAGGGCTACACTCTCAACCTCGGGTTTTATTTGACTTTGCCTTGAAAGAAAATTACAATTTAAACCTTTCAATTTGGATCTCTTCTAAATTCCTCCTAGTCAACACAACATGTTAAAATTATTCAGTGAAAATACAAACCTAAAAAACTATGATAAAAAGAAATAGACTCTGGCTAATTTATTTTATTCGGTAAGTTTATTAAGTTCATATTTGTTTGGTTGATTTTTTTCCCCTCCTTTTTGGTGTCTATGGAGGATATATTTGCATTCTCATTCACTAATTTGGATTAGATGCGTTGACCATGGGGGAATTTTTTAAGAAAATTCAAATTCAGCGGTTTGAACTGAAATATCTAGAAATACAAGGTTTTTGATGCTAAAAGGTAAAATCTAGAGTTGATTGCGTAATTTTTCTTACAAATTGTAGGTGTTCTATGGAGTAAGAAAATACCATCATATCAACTGAGTAAAAAGTTGGTGTCTCTAATAGTACTCCTACCAACCAAAAACTTTCACGTACCAAAAACAAACATAAACAAACCCAAGAAAAGACAAAACCATGTAGCTGATCTCTCTCTCAATTTTGCATAGGTCAATTTTGGCGCCAAAAATAAAGACCCAAAACATGGAATTTCTTCTTCTAGTTTTTCTCTTCAATTCCTTTTTTCACTAGTAAGTAACTTTGTGTAGCTTTTGTGCTGCGGTGACTTTGGGTTGTGAGTCATTGAAAGCAGTGAAAAGGGAAAGAATAAGAGCTGTAACCACAGTTTAGTCCATAACATGCTTGACATAAAAGCAAAGCTCAAGCAGTGTTCATAATCAGTGACCGGTGATTTGGACTGAGGAGGAAGAGGAGAGGTTGAGACAATAAGAGTGGCCGTAAGTAAATGATTGAAGAAGAAAGCAACGTGACATGCCAAAGACGGTTTTCAGTAAAGACACCACCTACCGATAGAAACCAAGCGTGCTGTGCTGGTCACCGGTGGGACCCACCCCTGACCCCTGTTCCTGCTGTTTGCTGATTTTTGTTGGGTCAGGGATCAAGTGGGTATGGGACCAAATTTAATTACCTGGACCATCTTTCTTATTTGATAATTTAATTTTCAAATTTTTTAAATTTTTTTTTTATTTCTCTTGGAATTGTGATGAGAGGAAGAGCTGGTGTGTGCGAACATACTTTTTGTCAAATGGCTTATCTACCACATTTGCATACTCCATTGCTGTTGTTTTAGTTTGAGAATAGAAAAATTTGTCTCAGAAAGGAAATGACCGTACGGTCCAAGAGCTTGTTGCCAAAAGTGACTTTTGTAGAGGTCTAGTTGAAAAACAATACAGCAAGTGCAAATAATTCCTTATTTAACAATATGGTATAAGCAGCGTGAAACTCGCATGCAGGAACAAAGAAAATTAATTTCGTAAGTGATCGGCAAAAATAGTAACGTTTTGTATCTATTATCTCTAATCATAGAGTCAATCATCCATTTGTATCAGCAAAACAGAAAAGAAAAAGTAAAAATTACAACAGAAAAGTTTTCACTATCATTTACGTTAGACGAGTTAATAGATAGAGACGGCACCGTTTTGTTGGTTTCTAGTACATTTCCAGTCTGAAAAATTTATGCAATGTTGAAAATGATTGGTTTTCCAGCAAGAGAGCCAATCATTATAAATATAATTTCATCCTATACAGTGCCACTTTTGCTTCCAGATTAACGTAGTTTCTTCTTGTTGCCAACAAATATATTACTGAGCTTAAGATGGATCATGGATGCACCTTAAAGAATAGATCACCAAACTCACAGTATAACTGATCACATAAGCATCTAAGTGTAATAGAAACTTAATAAAGATAGGATACAAATAGAGATTGAGCAAAACAATGATGAAAGCAACAAAAGATTAGCACTCATCAGAATTCACATCTAAACACTGAAGAAAACTGAAAGCATGCAAGACTTTAAAGAAAAATGAAAGTGGTTCCACTAGTCAGGAAAAAGTCTAACCTTCAAAGAGTTATGACTGCCAGTGACGGAGAAGTTGATTCAATAGATTATCGGTATTAGTTGAGCACTGTGGACTTGGAGAACCCTCAGCATTTAAACATCTATTAATCTCCCTGTTTGATCATTAGATGATTGGTATCAGTTGTAACCAAGCTTAATCTCCTTGCTAGAATTTTCCAAATAAGCTCCCAATCCTTTTGCTCCTCTAAATACCTGCACTTCTCATGCAAATCCCTAAACACAGGCAGTAGGACTATAAAGTTAATAACTTACCGAAAGACTATCACATTTTGTGGCAAAAGAAAAAAACGTCAAGTGTAAATAATTTGAAAGAGAAGATTTAGGATTCAGAGTATCAAATATACACTATGAGATAAAAAAAAACTTTCTGACTGAATCAACTAATTTGACGCCGGCCACAAGAAATGTGATGTGTGACAATAACATGAAAGGTACCATCATAGTTTTACATTAATGGAAGCACTTGATTTGATACCGAAGGGATATAACCCATATGGTGAGGCCAAAACAGAGAGATGCAATCTTGAAATGAAAAAGATATAAGCATAGTGACTAAAAGTGATGAGTATAATGACTTAAAGGAGCCATGCTGGCTATTGAAATCATAAGCCATTGGTGAATTGCCATAAAGAAAGCACAGATTTTTCATGGAATTTATGTTAAATTGGTAGAAGAGGCAGGATCACAATGGCTAAAATCTCATATATTATATACACGATAAGAAATAATTATAATAGTCACATACCAAGATAAGAAGGCACAGTTGATAATTTTGATACTGCTGGAAGAAATTTTCTTACATGTTACCTGGTCCTTAGTTATTTGATCCAATTGTCCATACTTGGCAGCAATTTTCTGAAACAAGAAAAACTCTCTTCTTCATTGCCCTTTCCTTGCATCTTATCTCCAATATACCCATTGCAACAACATAGTGAATGTGCCTAATTGTTTTGTTATGAGAACTTGGTACACTTGCCTTGCATCTGGCGCCTACAAAGTCCGTAGAGAATCATGGTTTGTAATAAAGCAGATGACAAACACAAGGGCTTGCACTCAGACAAGAAATAAATGAATAAAGAATATGTGATAGACAATAAATAAAACGAGTAGAAGAATTAGTCCACAACTTGGTTACCTAATGTTTGCTCTTTCAGTTCTTTTATGTCCTAGATGTACGCCTTGGCACGATCCAAATGTTAACCCCAAAAGAGCGAGAGAGAATACTCAATCAAGCTTGATTATAATTTTTTGTACAAAAGAAGTAAATTGGACACCTGTAAAAATTTCTCTACTGACTTTGCCACAAATGGAAAACTCTTGGTTGAGATTTTGTCATATGCATGTTTTCTAAGTACTCAGTTGAACAATCCAGTCTTCTACGTCCACTTGGGATCTCGCTGCATCACCTGGATAGACAGTGTTCTTTGCAGTCACAGCAAAATAGCAAAGTTCAAAAACTCCCAGAGAAAAATTGTTGTGTTTACTACAGTAAGGCATCATTTCTTATCTTGTAATTTCAATCCAACTTTTTCCGGCTTCCTTAGAACCTACTTCTTTTGCCGTTTTTCTCACTTTGCTTAAACTATCCCACATACCAAGTTCAGCATAAACATTTGAAAGTGTTACATATGTGGAAGGATCTTCTGGTAAGCTTGCAAGAAGATGTTTATCAACAATACTAAGCAGTTCAGCATTTTTATGAGTTCCACAGGCCCCAAGCAAGGATCTCCATAGGGTTTGGTTAGGCTCACAAGGCATGTTAGCAATCAACTTTTCTGCCTCTTCAAAACATCCAGCTTGACTAAGAAGGTCAACCATGCAATTATAATGCTCTATAAGAGGTTCTAGTCCATATTCAAGTTTCATCGAGTCAAAAATTGTCAATGCCTCTTCAACCAAACCAGCATGTCTACAGGCAGAAAGGACACCAAGATAGGTGATTTCATTTGGCTTGAATCCTGATGTTTTCATCTCATGGAAAAACCGAATAGCTTCTTTTGCTCTTCCATTTTGCCCGCACCCAACAATTATCCCAGTCCAACATACAGTATCACGTTCAGTAGCGTGTTCAAACAAAGCTAAGCCATTGTCAATTTCACCGCATTTTGTGTACATATCAATTAGAGAAGTGATTACAACTCCCTCAGATTCATATCCACTCTTGATACAGAACGGATGAATTTGTTTGCCACTTCTAAGAGAAGTTAAGCTGGAGCAAACTCTCAGAACACTTGAAATGATAAACTGATCTACTTTGATATCCAAATTATTCATATCTTCGAAAAGTGACATAGCTAACCAGTTTAGTCCCATTTTTGAACACCCTGTTATCAAACCAGACCAGGCTACAGTATCTTTCCTTGGAAGCCTATGAAACAATTGCAATGCATCCTTAATTTTACCGACTCTTGCATAAAGGTCTACAAGAATACTTCCGACGACATAATCTAGCTCATACGCACTAGTTACAACCAAACCATGGACTTGAAGCCCAAGTCTCAAGTTGACTAAGTTGATGCAGGCCTTTAAAGCACCACTGAAAGTGTAGGAATCCATATTTGCCCCAGACCTATGAACCAGTGACACTAGATTTAAAGCTGCACTGTTATGCTCATTAACTATAAATCCAGAGAGCATAGAATTCCAGAGTGCCAAGTTATCACAAATGGAAGAATTACCGTTAGAGTGTTGCCCAAAAATCTTTTTTGCTGCAATTAGTTCGTTGCAATCAGAATACATGTCAACCAGAGCTGACACAGTAAATCCGCTGGACTCAGAGCCAGACTTTATGACATAACAGTGGATCTGCTTTCCAAATGCTAACAGACCATGACGGCCACAGGTTTTGAGAGCACAGGGGAATGTAAATCCATCAAGTCTAAGGCCTTCGTGGTGCATTTTACCCACAAATTCGGAAGCACGCAGGCTACCTTTATCTGCAAAACCAGCAATGATGCTGTTCCAAGAAATAACATTAGGTTCCGGCATTCGATGAAACAACTCTAATGCTTCCTTCATCAAACCTGACTTGCTGTAACCCGAAATAATAGTATTCCACGTAGTTGAATTCGGAAACAAAACCTCATCGAAAACTTCCTTGGCATCACCCAAACTCAAACATTTAACATACATATCCAAAAGGGTATTCATCAAAACAGTGTCAGACTCCAACCCAGCATTAACTATTCCATCATGTATCAGTTTACCGAATTTAAGGTCACCCAAAAGACCACAAGCTTTGAGCACCGCAGAATACATGAAACCATTTGGTATCTCTGATTTGGACTCCAACATGCGAGTGTACAACCTAAGTGCTTCATGTGGTGTTCCCCCGTCCGCACAGGCAGAGACCATCGTGGTCCACGTGACAATATTCTTCTCAGGCATTTCATCGAACATCTTCCGTGCGTCTTTCAAATCTTTAAATCCCACATACATCGATATCAAATTATTAGCAACGAACAGGTCGTTCAAGAAGCCAAGTCTGGTCAAATGGGAATGAAACGCCTTTCCGGGACCGAAAGCCCGAACTCGGCCACAATGGCGCAAAGCCGTTGCTATACGATTCAAGTCCATAATTGCCACGGAGAGTCGGATGTAGAAACGACAATGGAATGGAGCTCAAGTAACGACTAATTACTAACAGTATCAACGATAAGCGAATAAAGATTAGCTTCCAGAATTTGATAAGCGACAACAGGGAGCAAATTTCTGATACAATATCAGCAATCATCCATGGCATTCCCTCCAAGGATCCCAAGATGCACTCCACCGCTTCCTTGCAGTCTGATTCGAACTTTTTGCATATTAACCGGGTTATGTGGTCAGATACCACTTTGAGTTAATCGCAAAAGAATACAGCAGAGTTTGGGGTAATTTTAAAATTTGATCTCCCTAAACTAATATAAATTAAGAAAATATTTATAAAAAATATCTTTTTTTTTACCTCAATTTAAAAAAAATTATCATTTTCTTTTTCTTCGAAGAAATTGCGGCAAAAGTACCGTTTTACACTTATGTGCCTAATATTTTTTTTTAAAGCAATAATATCTTCCTTCGAATTTTGTAACGAGCCAAATTTTTCCATTAAATGTCACTTCAACAGACACATGTCACTTTCTGAGATTAATTATAATTTAAAAAAAAATAAAAATTTTTTATAAAAAATGAAAAAATGAAAAAGAAATTCAAAAATAAAAGAAATAAGTTTTAAAAATAAATATAAATAAATTCAAAGTCAAATTTTTTGCTTCAATTTTAGCTGTTTGTTTCTCGACAAAGTGCAGGAGAAGGAAAAATTGAAATTATATTCATTTCAGTAAAGATCAAGATCTTATAGATTTATCCAAATTCAACCATATCATAATTTGATTGAAGTTCCTTGTTTTGTAAAGATCCAAACAATTTCTCTAATATAATTCTCAAGTTCCAATCATATTATGTACGTTTTTTGTTCCCCATAGCTAGAAGAGGAATTTATAGTGTTTGTACATATATTTTAGGGCAAGATGGAGTGAATTCATGTATGGATTCTTACCTATTTTTGAGAAGTTAATCTTGCAATTCTGATTGAAGATAATTGGCCCCGAAAATGGCTTTAGTTGATGTTACCAAAACTTTCCCTGACTCTATTCACCAGGTAAAATATCCAACATTTCAATACATATATTTGTGAAATTCGAAACAAGTTTATGTTGATGGTTTTTATAATTTTATTCTTGCTCAGAGACATTAAATGGGTACGGTGGAGAAAATGTGAAATTGTCATAATCAGTACTTCAAATGCAAAATGGGTCAGAAGTAGCTTGAAAACCACAGATAAATTTCTCAGACTAAAAGTGTAAGGCGATGAAGGACAAAGCGGTGTCGTCTTCCACCACCGCCCTGGCGATGGAGAGGGCTTATCCCGATTCACGGCCACAAAGACAACGAGAACAAATTTCGAGCTTCCATTATATATTTATATATATATATATATATATATATATATATATGGTTGCCAATCCAATAGGTATTTTTTTTCTTTACCTATGGGTAAGTATTTTTTTTTTAGCCGTTGGATCACCGTTAGATGGTGATCTAATGACTATAATGAAGTGCATGAAAAGACGTGCATCATTAATACTCTTTCTCTCTCTTATTTTTTACAATAAAAAAATATGTATGCTAAATTTTCATTAACCGAATTGATACCTATGTATAGGTAAAAAAAAAAAATACCTACTGGATTAGTAATATATATATATATATATATAGACACTGATCCAACCAGTTTTTTTTAACTGTACATCAGCATACATATTTTTTTATTTTTTTATTGTAAAAAATATAAAGAGAAATTTATTATACATATTTGTTTATTGTAAAAATTAAGAAAGAATTGAATATGATACACATGTATATTTTTATAATTATTAGATCATTATTAAATAATCATCTAATAGTTAAAAAAAATACATACCCATAAAAAAAAAAAAAATATTGAATTCTCAAGCTATATATATATATTGTCGTCTATAAAAATCACAGCTAAATAAATAAAATCCAAGATTCGAAACAGAGCACAATCCCATGCCCAAACCAGAACTGATGATGGGATCGCTATAGCTGCCATTAGAGGAGTCATGGTTGCCGCAAACCTCGTATGAGCAGATAATGTCATCCAAAGCAAAATCGAACCCTTTTGAGCCTGAGTTAGTCTAACCCGACAATACAGATGCCATAATTGCAAGGATGAGAATTGCAGATGGGTTCTTCCCCAATTCTAATGATGGACTAGTCAACATAGAGAGATTGGAGAAGAAGAGGGTAATTTTTTTTTACCTTTTTCTTTATTTTCTAAATTTATTTAATTTAGTTTCATTTTTATTTCATTTTTCTAATTTTTGATGATTTTTATCTAATTTTAAAATGGCCTAATATCTCAGATATCGACACATATACAATGAGGTGATATTTAACGTAGAAATTTGACGATTGCTACAAAATTTGAAGAGAAAATATTATTGCCGTTAAAAAAAAAAATTGAGTATATAAGTGTAAATTTCGAGAACGGATACTTTTGCCACAATTTCCTCTTTTTTTTTTGGGTAAAGTTGTGTTTTCCTATAGATCAATTTGGTATGATATATATTGGTAAATTTTCAAAAAAATTGAAAAATTCTTGATTTTAATTTTTTTTGGAAAAATCTTAGATTATTTATAAAAATCCACTTCTAAAAATATTTAGGAAAAATACTATTTTTTACAAAATTAATATAGTGCATGGGATAACTAGTCAAGCTAATTAAGGTAAAAAGTTTGGTTGCCTTAAGTAATTTGATTGGTTACCTCAAATAACTGATTAATTATCTCAAATATCTTTGAAAAGTATATATTTTAAAGAAAAATGGCAGTTTTCTAAAAATATTTTTTTAAAAATACTATTTTTCTAAATAAAATTCTAAAAAAAATAATATATATCTATACAAATCTAGAATTTTTCAAAATGTCTAGCCTGTTTGGAATTTTTCAATTTTTCAGACTTTTGGCTTGATTTTCTGAAAGAAACTCTATTATTTTTATATACATTAGGCCTGCACAAAATTCTGTCCAACCCAATCAGCCAGAATAGCTCGAGCTAAATTTAGGCCGAATGAAGAGCTGAATGTAACCAAAACCCAATGCGGCTTTCCTAGAGTTTAATCCGCATCTTANTATATATACTAACTTAATTGAAACCAAGTTAGCACTTGCTCATGTCTTACGATTACGTAATCTATTAAATTTTCATAATGGATTTGAAGTTCCTAGAGTTGGTTTGGCGGGAGGTTTGATGTTACTATGGAGTGATACTGTGGAAATAACTATTTTATCCAGTTTCCAACATCATATCCAGTTTTCATTTTACTAGATTCTATGGAGAACCTGAAACTCATAATAGGCATCCTATGTGGGATCTTTTGGATCATCTTAAAAGTGTTTCTATTCAGGATTCAGGATCCTTGGTTAGTTATGGGTGACTTCAATGAAATTCTATCACAGAGGGATAAGTCTGGCAGCTCTTACGTCCTGAGCATAGTATGACTGCTTTTCGCAATGTGATTGACCTTTGTTCTTTACACCCATTGGATTATACAGGAGTCAAATATACATGGGAGAAAAAAAGTCCAAGTATTAAAAACATTAAGGAAAGGCTTGGTTGGGCAATGATCAATCAACATTGGCTGCCTTGCAATAAGAATATAGAATTAGAGCATCTGGATTTCTATAACTCAGATCATCGAGCTTTGTTGGTAACCATTCAGGATCAAATGGATGCCCAGGTTTCGTATACTAAACGATGATGTTCTCATTTTCGATTTGAAGCTCTATGGCTAGAAGATAAGGAAAGTTATGAAATCATTAAAGATACTTGGAAGGATATAGACTCTGAGAGTGCAATGACTATGGTATTAAAAAAATATCTCTGCTTATACTGAGTCTCTTACTAAATGGAGTAAAAATAAGTTTGGAGGCCTAAAGACAGAAGTGTACAAAGCTCAGAAACGTGTACCACAACTAAATGAAGAGGATGATATAAGTATAGAACATTATTCTCTTTTGTCCCCCAGCAAGAGAAAATTTTAAATCAGTTGTTACACCGTGAGGAAATATATTAGAAGCAACGTTCTAGATTTTCTTGGATACAATCTGGGGATGCAAATACCAAAATTTTCCACTCAAAAGCTAATAAACGTAGAAAAGCAAACAAAATAAAGAAAATCCAAGATAAACATGGTACTCTAGTGAATAAGGATGAAGACATTGAGAATGTGATTGTTGATTATTTTCAGAATATTTTCACCTCAGTTGGAGAAAACAATGAAGCTCTAGAGCAAGTGCTTGCCACTATCGATTCTTCAGTTACTGATTCCATGAACTCCAAGTTGATTTGCCCCTTTGTAGCTGATGAAGTTTAGGCTGCAATTCAATCTGTGGGACCTGACAGAAGTCCAGGACAAGATGGAATGTCTGCCATGTTTCATCAACAGAATTAGAGTACAGTTGGACCAATGGTTACACGTGCTGTTTTGGACATCTTAAACAATAATAGTGATATTTTGGGTATTAACTCTACTTTAGTCACTTTGATACAAAAAATCAAATCCCCTCTCTCTATGGGTGATTATCGGCCGATTAGTTTATGGAATGTTTTATATAAAATTGTCACAAAAGTAATTGTAAATCGGTTCAAAACCTTATTACCCAAAGTGATTTCAGCGAATCAAAGTGCTTTTGTACCAAATCGGTTAATCACTGATAATGTTTTAGTTGCTTTTGAGCTCATTCAATGCATTAGACTTCGAAAACTTGGAAAAGTAGGGATTACTGCAATGAAGTTAGATATGTCTAAGGCTTATAATTGTGTTGAATGACATTTTCTAAAAAAGGTTATGTTTAAAATGGGTTTTGCTACATCATGAGTTAACTTAATTATGAGATATTTACGATCAGTTTCATTCTCTTTTATAATTAATGGTCAACCTCGAGGATTGGTATCTCTACAATGTGGACTACGACAAGGTGATCCTCTATCTCCTTATTTATTTCTTATATGTGCTGAATACTTCTCGAGATTATTAATGTAAAAACCCAATTTTTTAGGGGTAGAATTGTCATTTAACCATATTTTTTAAAAAAACTGATTTAATATATATATATATCACTCTTTCTCTCTCTCTCTCTTGTCCCCCCTGATTCACTCTCTCTTTCCCTCGTCTCTCTCATTCTCTCAGTCGAAAGAACGCAGGAAGCTGCCGAGCCGCCGCCAGCCATCGTCCGGCCGAGCAGACCACTTGCGGAGCTCCCCCAAGCTGCCACGAACCAGCATCGGCTAGCTATAGGGCACCAGAGCTGCCCGCCGTTGCCAGAGGAAGAGAAACAACCGCTTCGGTTGTGAACCATTGATCTCTCTTTGTCACCTCCAATCTCTAAACTCATTTATCTTATGTGGTGTAACACAAGGATCTTTATTCTTCGTTTTAAACTCTATTCTATTGTGTTTTGTACTTGAAATGAGACTCTTGTTAGAGTCATTGACTCAGAAATTGTCTAGGACCAGAAACTAGTTACAGACAAATGGGTATGTCCTAGGAGATTATTGATCTGGTATGATCAGGGGGACGGTATTCTTGTATCTGATATTTAGTCTGTTGTTCTAGTTTAGTGCCTTACAATCAGTGATTAGAGTCCTGTATTCTCAGCTTCTAGCTATGGTTATTACCATTATCTTTTGATTGCTGACATACTTGAAGTTATCGTTTCCAACTATGGGTGTTTAGATTCTTGTGCCTATTGTTGAGCCATCTTATAATTTTGCTTTTTCCATATGCGTCCTTATATCATACCATAGTGCGGTACGCTATATTGGCGGGACTTTGATGCTAAGTGAGGACTGTCTGTTTCACGCTTTCATTAACTCATGTTCAGTTTCCTACTTGTAAATTCTGTAGTCAAGTATTCCCTACACTCTCAGTGGCTATTTCTTAAAATATTGTTTTTGTTCTCGGTTTGTACTTGAATTTCGGGACGAAATTCCTATAAGGAGAGGAGAATGTAAAAACCCAATTTTTTAGGGTACAATGGTTATTTGACCATCTTTTTTTTTTAAAAAAACTGATTAAATATATATATATCACTCTTTTTCTCTCTTCCTCTTATCCCCTTCCCCCAGAATCGCTCTCTCTTTCCCTCATCTCTCTCACTCTCCCAGCCGAAGGAATGCAGGAAGCCGCCGAGCCACCGCCACCCATCGTCCAGCCGAGCAAACCACCGGTGAAGCTCTCCCAGGCTACCACAATCTAGCGCCGACCAGCTGTAGGGCGCTAGAGCCGCCCGCCATCACCGGAGGAGGAGAAATAGCCGCTTTGGTTTTTTCATCGCCGGCGAAGATTCTGGCGTCCATTCGACCTCTAACTGGTCCCGTTGGATTCATATCGTCGCAAGGATCGTCAAGGTATATATTTTACAATCTCATTTTTCCCGGATTGAAAGTTGCCATTTTAGGGTATTTTGAGTTTTGAATTTTAGTTTTTGATCCGACCGTTAGATTTGGTTTTTGTTGTCATTTTTGGAATGTACTCAGAAAATGGAGAAGTTTGATATGTATATTGTGTCATTTGGTGATTGGCACGAAAATCAAGATCGGACGGTCGAGATTTTGTCTCGTTTTGCATGCCACCAGTCCGGTGTGGGCTCGGACCCGAATTGGATAAGTCATATGTCTAACCTATCTATTTTGGATGCTAGGAATTCAGTGAAGAGGTCCGTTTGTGGAATTGAAGCTCCGATGAGAAGTTGGTTTTTCGCAAGAGGACGATCGAGGGCGTGGGATTAATTCCCGACCTTCCGAGTGATCGTCCAACGGCACCTTGAGCATCCAATAGCATGGTATCGCTATTCTAGTGAGGTAGGGATTCGGTTACCTCTCTTTTACGTCGTTTTGAATAAAACTTATTTTCTGCAACATATGAGAACAAATGTGATTTTAGAACTTTTAAATATCTGTGATGGAATTGAATGGTATGATTTATATATTAGATTGCTCTGGGAATTTTCTGAGTGTAGGTTATTTTTTGGTATGTTAAAATAAGGTCGTTATGCTGCACATTTTTCTACAAAATTTAATGAATTATTTTATTAAAAACCAGAGCATCATTTGAACTTAATTTACTGCATAGCTACTTTTACACATCAGTTCGGAGTACACGTGTCATAGGATCACACATGAGTCCCAAGTTAGCATCATGGGGTTTTTACAGTGTGGCGCTGCGGCCCTACCAACGATGAGAGTTCGTGAACCTGCTCGGAGTATTTTTTCTGAATACCTCCCCATTTGGCAGGCGTAGGCAATGCGGTTGCCCCTCTAGGTTTGGTAGGTGACACACAGGTGTCCCCTCCGGTTATGGGCTAGGTGTCAGATAGGCTGTATGGCACACGTAGTGCCAACACCCTGGTTTCCATTAATGAGAGGTGGTGAACTCATTGGTATGAGTGGATTTGTGTCATGTGTTTGTGGACTGATTAGTTTTGAGATATTATATTTTCCATACCTCTATATATATGTATGTGCATATAGACTCTCAGTTTTGGATATTTTATGAATATATGCACATATGGTTTTGCAAAGTTATTTTGGATTAAACTAACCATGCATGAGTTTTCCATCACTAAAAGGGTTTTAATTGAGGTAACAACTTTCCTACTGAGCTTTCGAGCTCACCCCTTCTCTTTTTCCCCATCTTTTAGGTGATCACTCATTCGAATCAGTTATATCGATGGCTAGGCAAGTTGCTTAGCTTAGGCTCGTGGTCTTATTATTCCTTGGGTTGATACTTTTCTTTGTCTCACTCTTTCTCCATGTCTAACTGTTTAGCCAAATTCATTGAGTCTACTAAGTGAATATATGAGGATGTATTTACTACTATTTGAGGATTTGGTATTTATATATATGAGAGACCCTATAGTTCCCAAGGAACATATTTTTAAAGTTTTAAGTGCTTGGAAATTTCGATTAATTTTGTAAATCAATTTTTGGACTTTCCGACTCAAGATTTACGAACTTTATTTTAATCAACGCTAAACTTTTTGTCAAATCAAGTTTTCGTACAAATTAACTATGTTTCATCAAATTTTAATTGGTTTTTCTCTCTTAATAAATTAAACTAAAGATGCGTTCCCTTTTTATAGAATTTCTAATGAGTCAAGGACTAAAATAAAATATCCAAGTACTGGGTTTTCTCCGAATTTTGTAAAATTCTTTATTTATATTAATTTACACTAAAAATTACTAAAAAGTCACGGCCTGGGATTTTAGGTCGTGACAGAATTAGTATTAGAGCACGACTTCAGATCTGTCTGGGATCGAGCCTGTGTAAGTTTTTAGTGTTTAAAAATGTTTGGGAAATGATTTTGATAAATACCTCATACATTACTTAGAGATTGGCTAGATAAGTTACTTTTACTCCACTTCCTTCCAAGTCCTCTCTTAAACTTTTTCAAAGCGAAATTCTGGTCTCTTTGGGATGGTGATTTCCCAGGAGTGTCAGTCTCTGAAGTGTCGGGTTGACATGAGACTATTGATTTCCGCTCTTAGCATAATCCTTCGTTTCGAATGGACATTCGTTCTTATACTTTTCCGTATATTCAAGTTGTAGGCTACGCGAACCTCGTGGGTTTTAAAGGTAGCAATCTGGTATCTTGTACCTTAGTTGTTGTGTTTGACTATCTTATGGGTTATCTATATTGTGTCTCTCGGGTTTTGTGGTCACTTTTGTTTGTGGCATTTGATTGTGGTTATATTTTCTCGAGGATTTCAGCTTGTGATACACTGGTTTAGTGTTTTCACTTCACTGTTGTGGCTTGACTTTATTGGTGTTTATTAGACTGAGATAGTATTTTCTTGAAATTTGACATCTTCATGATTACTTGATTTGGATGCATCATGACTTGGCTCTACATTTGAATGTTTGCATTGATGATACCTTTTTGCATAGCATGCTCGTTAATTAAGTAGTTGGTTTGGTAATTTGAGACATTGTTTAACTAGTTTCATCTGGTTCTATTATTAAGGTTCTTTGAATGAGGCTTTTTGACCTGTTGAGAGTTTGGTGGGATTTGAAAAACTAAATCATTTGATTTTGGAACTTTTGAAAATTTCAAGTTGACAATTAATATTTTAAATGACGTAGACCTTTATATTTGACCAAAGTGACATATTTCTTTTCAAAGGGATTATGAGCATTTTAAACTCGGGTATTAGTTGGGTAAAATTAACACACTTTTTCAAAAAAGCTATTGTTTTTAAACTAATATACTACTTTGAGACCAAGTCTTATAAAACTACCAACTTATTCGTATAATAATGAGGTTTTATTTTACATTAGGTGGTATTGATTTAAAGGACCTCTAGACCAAAGTAGTTTATTTTCATGAATGTATATATGTAAATCAAACTTTTCAAGTACTTTCTCTAATTTTTGGACTTAGTAGATTACTAAGTATTTTTCAATCCTTACTTAATGCTTGATTTGAGATCAAATGAATGTTTTCGTAAATTGACTCATAGGTCTACTTGAGATATAAATGAATGAATGTAAGTTACTTAAGAAAAGTTTTGAATAAGGATATTCGCATGTTTGAATACTCGGTATCTTTGGTGTGGATTGAAGATGATTTTAGGGGAAAATCATTAGTTTCACGAGTGTATTTGAAGATTTGTGCTTCTGATTTTCTCTAGAATGTATTGCCTACAGGATGGAAATTTATATGACTGTTTGCGTTATGAAAATGTTTGAATTGAGAATTTTGATTTAAATTTTGTGCAACTTGTCACTTGTGCCTTGGGTATTCGATGGTTCCAATTGCATATTTCTTCTAAGCTTGCTTTGATGTGGTTTACCTTGTTGGTTAATGCATGGTCCCTTGGTATTTTTGGATTGTTTAGTATAATGACTCATGTTAACTTAATTTCCCACGGTGTGAACAAAATTATACTGGAGTTATGCGGTATTGGTTTTAGTTGGGTTTTGGGCATTGTCTGATTAGTTTTGGCCAGTCTCTCCAGTATTGAGAAAACTTGGGAGGAGGATGAAATTTTGATTTGCAAAATCAATGAAAGGCATTGAGTTATTTGTCTTGGTTATATATTTGATAAGTTTTGAGTTATATGCATTGGCTTTATATTTAACAAGCCTTAAGTGGTGCATTTGAGTATGTGATATTCTTCTTGAAGATCTGATTCTAGCTTTCAAGTGTATGGAGTTCATATATATGTTAATTAGTTTGTTATGCCTAGTATAAACCTTGATGAACTTTTAATTCTTATTTTAAAGGGTTAAGTAAGAATCGGTGTTTATTTTATCCACCTTGAGAAAATGCTTTGACAATGTTTCACACTTTAATATTTTCTAAACTATCCAATTTTTCCTTCCGTACGTTTAAAAAAAAAGTGTGAACTTTCAAAATTTTTTTGAGAACTTGTTTAATTAGTTTGAAGAATATTTTGGAATTCTATAAAAATATTACTTTGTGTTTAGTTGTGACATGGACTGAGGCCCAAATTCCTTATTAATTTTGTAAGGAAAATCGACCATGATAATTTAAATATGGCCTAATTTTTTATTTTATCAAGTATATGCGAATTACGTGATAAATATCTATTTTGTTGGTTATGTGGGACAAACTAGTATCTTTTTCATGCATTCCATGTTTGTTTTACTAAATGGTTACTGTGTATCACTCAACCTTAGGTTAATGCTTGTGTTTACTAGAGATTGTCATCATATATGCATAGAGTAAAACTTGTACTAAATGTTGATGTTGAATTGGATCTAATTCCCTTACTGGATTTAAATTAGATATAACATGGTTAGTGATATATGGCTAATGGTGATTGTACTGAGATCACTTATGGATTTTTATCTTAAGAGTTGTTAGACTCTACGTTTATATTGTAAAGGGTACTCAAAGTTCAGGTGTGGTTTACCTCTGGCCAGAGAGAAACCATATTGTGAACTAGTATAGTATTCCTAGGCCCCAACACTTTTTACATTCAATGTTTTTAAAATTGTTTATATATAAAAAAAATTTTGAAATGAGGTTTCATGGGAGACAGGCGTCACTCGAGGGTGGTACCAGGTAGCCTATCCTGTTAGAACCTTATTTCTGGGGCATTAAGTGTCGATTTCAATTATTATATATGTATATTTTTAGGACATTAGATTGTGTCCATGGAGTTCTCTTTATATCAAGGACTTGTAGAATCTTTGGGTTAGCATTCGTTTTTATTTTCTTTAATGTGGCTTTACACTGTATAAAAGGTTGGAAATGATTTTGAAATTTCTCATGTTTGGATGCTTGCCTTTGAGATTGAGGTTTGCACTAATGTTTTACATTGGTAATTTCCAATTTAGGTGCCCTAGTCTTGTGTTTGACTAAAAGTGGTTTGTGTTTTATGTTATTCCTCGCTCTAATCAGAGAACAGAAAATGGTTGTGAACCATTGATCTATCTTTGTTACCTCTAATCTCTAAACTCATTTATCTTGTGTGGTGTAACACAAGGATCTTTATTCTTCGTTTTAAACTCTATTCTATTGTGTTCTGTGCTTGAAATGAGACTTTTGTTGGAGTCATTGACTCAGAGATTGTCTAAGATCGAAAACTAGTTGCAGACAAAAGGGTATGTCCTAGGAGATTATTGATCTGGTATGATCAGGGGGACGGTATTCTTGTATCTGATATTTGGTCTGTTGTTCTAGTTTAGTGCCTTACAATCAGTGATTAGAGTCCTGTATTCTCGGCTTCTAGCTATGGTTATTACTATTATCTTTTGACTGCTCACATACTTAAAGTTATCATTTCCAACTATGGGTGTTGAGATTCTTGTGCCTATTGTTGAGCCATCTTATAATTTTGCCTTTTCCATGTGCGTCCTTATACCATACCATAGTGCGATACGGTATATTGGCGGGGCTTTGATGCCAAGTGAGGACTGTCTGTTTCACGTTTTCATTAACTTACATTCAGTTTCTTAATCGTAAATTCTATAGTCAAGTATTCCCTACACTCTCGGTGGCTATTTCTTAAAATATTTTTTTTTTCTCAGTTTGTACTTGAATTTCAGGATGAAATTCCTATAAGGAGGGGAGAATATAAAAACCTAATTTTTTAGGGGTACAATGGTCATTTGACCATCTTTNCTGCCGAGCCGCCGCTAGCCATCATCCGGCTGAGCAGACCATCGGTGGAGCTCCCCCAGGCTGCCACGAACCAACGCCGGCCAGCTGCAGGGTGCCGGAGCCGCCCGACGTTGCCAGAGGAGGAGAAACAACTGCTCTGGTTTTTTTGTCGCCGGCGAAGATTCCAGCATCCATTCAATCTCTAACTGGTCCTGTTGGGTTCGTATCGTCGCAAGGATCGTCAAGGTATATATTTCATGATCCTATTTTGCCCGGATTGAAAGTTGTCATTTAGTGTATTTTGAGTTTTGAATTTTAGTTTTTGATCCGACCGTTAGATTTGGTTTTTGTTGTCATTTTTGGAATGTACTCAGAAAATGGAGAAGTTTGATATATATATATATATTATGTCGTTTGGTGATCAACACGAAAATCAAGATCGGACGGTCGAGATTTTGTCTCGTTTTGCGTGCCACCGGCCCGGTGTGGGCTCGGACCCGAATTGGACAAGTCATATGTCTAACCTAGCTATTTTGGATGTTAGGAATTGAGTGAAGAGGTCAGTTTGTGGAATTGAAGCTCTGATGAGAAGTTGGTTTTTCACAAGAGGATGATCGAGGGCGTGGGATTAATTCCCGACCTTCCGAGTGATCGTCCAACGACACCTTGAGCTTCCAATAGCGTGGTATCACTATTCTAGTAAGGTAGGGATTTGATTACCTCTCTTTTACGTCGTTTTGAATGAAACTTATTTTCTGCAACATATGAGAACAAATGTGATTTTAGAACTTTTAAATATCTGTGATAGAATTGAATTGTATGATTTATATATTGGATTGCTCTGGGAATTTTCTGAGTGTAAGTTATTTTTTGGTATATTAAAATAGGGCCGTTATGCTGCCCATTTTTCTACAAAATTTAATGAATTATTTTATTAAAAACCAGAATATCATTTGAACTTAATTTACTGCATGGCTACTTTTACACATCAGTTCAGAGTACACGTGTCATAGGATCACACATGAGTCCCAAGTTAGCATCATGAGATTTTTACAGTATAGCGTTACAGCCCCACCGATGGTGAGAGTCCGTGAACCTGCGCGAGGTATTTTTTCTGATTACCTCTCCATTTGGCAGGCGTAGACAATGCGGTTGCCCCTTCAGGTTTGGTAGGCGACACACGGGTATTCTCTCCGGTTATGGGCTAGGTGTCAGGCAGGCTGTATGGCACACGTAGTGCCAACACCCTAGTTTCCATTGTTGAGAGGTAGTGAACTCATGGGTATGGGTGGATTTGTGTCATGTGTTTGTGGACTGATTAGTTTGGGATATTATATTTTCCTACCTCTATATATATGTATGTGCATATGGACTCTCAGTTTTGGATATTTTATGAATATATGCACATATGGTTTTGCAAAGTTATTTTGGATTAAA